>JAQISU010000155.1:3825000-4005000 GCA_029339505.1 Unio delphinus | reverse complement strand
GAGTGGTTATTAAATTGAATAAATATAACTAAACGCAGTAGTAACATAAGTATTTGTAGTTGTTCTTTTTGCTTTTGTCATTATTGTTATCATCATCATCATCATCATTTTCATCATCATCATCATCATCATCATCATCATCATTATTATTATTATTATTATTATTATTATTATTATTATTATTATTATTATTATTATTATTATTTATGATTATTTTAGTACAGCAGCAGCATTGGCCTACGGCCTTGACAAGAAAAGAGAAGAGAAAAATGTCCTTGTATTTGACCTTGGCGGAGGAACGTTTGACGTTTCTCTCTTAACCATTGATAGCGGAGTTTTCGAGGTTGTTGCAACCAATGGTGACACTCATTTGGGTGGCGAAGATTTTGACCAACGAGTTATGGAATATTTCATTGAAATGTATAAAAAGAAAACCGGAAATGACCTGAGAAAGGATAGTCGGGCGTTACAAAAGTTAAGACGGGAAGTGGAAAAGGCCAAGAGGGTGTTGTCAAGCAAGTACATTGCCAGAATTGAGATCGAGGATCTGTACGATGGGCAAGATTTCTCTGAGACTATGACGAGAGCTAAGTTTGAAGAACTTAATATGGTGGGTTTTATTTGCCTCCTCTTATTTTACCGTGTAAATTTGAAGAAACAAGGTTACTAATTCAGAAAGCTGAAGGCTAATAAACAAATAAATGTTCAAATAGATATAGCTACCATAATTTCAATTTGGCAGAACATGGCAATTTGCGGGTCCAAAATGTTATGTAAAACAGTTAATTTTTGTTGTTGGGAGCGGCCCCATATTTAAGTGAGATGGAGGGAGAATTTATTGCTATGGTCATTTGCTTCCACATAATATATATATATATATATATATATATATATATATATATATATATATATATATATATATATATATATATATATATATATATATATATATATATATATATATATATATATATATAGTTCATTACACTTGTGTAGGCTCTGTTCCGGTCCACCTTAAAACCCCTGCAGAACGTATTGGCTGATGCAAAAATGACGAAAAACGACGTGGATGAAATCATTCTCGTTGGTGGGTCAACCCGAATACCAAAGGTCCAGGAACTGGTCAAAGATTTTTTTGATGGAAAGGTATTCACTTATTATTTTTTTTTAAATGTAAACATTGGACGTTATTAACATTGTATTTGTAATGAATTAAACGATTTTGTGTATTTAACTACAGTTTATAGTATTGAATACGAGTTGTTACAAATTTACAAAAACCGTCAATCTTTCTTTTACTTATGTAACATGGAAACCACACATACCAATACAAAGTCTCCCTTGAGCGTGTCTAAAGATCATTTTAGATGACTTACATAAATATAGCAGTTTCGATAAAGAAAAAGCAATGTTCTTTGTATTAACACAGACGTACGCGAAATTGTCATTTGAAATCTGATAGTGTTTGTAGCAAAATATCTCTTTCTAGTCCATTCCATGTAATCTTTGTTTGAGAATGCACGTTAGAAAACCCTCAAACATCGTTTACGACCAACCAATGAATTGTCGTTCAAACCATGGAAATATACATCATTCAACAGTCACTTCATGCAATCAGTGGTTTTCTTTTGTCTTATTTAATTGCATTTCATTTCATTTTGTAACAACATCAATTCATATCTTGGGGAAAGACATTGCCCCCTGTTATAAATAGTCATTTAATATTTTAACCTATCGGACTAACCCCTCCATCAGTTCGGAAAACACATTAAAAATAATATCAACATCAACCGAGAAATATTTTGTAATTTCCCTCGACATCCATTAAAATTGTAAACTTGATGCATGTTGTGGCATACGGTATACAAGTTTAATTCACTTTTTGTCCTAAAAAAAACGTTCGGCCCATTTGTTTTCCATCGATATAACAGTAAAAGGATGTTCTTGTTTTTTTTTTCAGGAACCCAACAGGGGTATCAACCCTGACGAGTCCGTAGCTTTCGGCGCCGCCGTACAAGCAAGCGTCCTTAGCAACGCGGAGGAGACCAAACACATTGGTATTATCGACACCAATCCCCTAACCCTCGGGATTGAGACCGTCGGGGGCGTGATGACCAGGTTGATACCTAGGAACAATCCTATTCCAAATAAGAAATCCCAGATCTTTTCTACTGCACAAGACAATCAACCGATTGTTACAATTAAAATTTACGAAGGTATGTCAGTTTATAATATCCACTCTATTTTTACCACAATGTTTCTTTGAAGAAAAACAAAACAAAACAACAAAGAGCAGTAAATGAAACATGTAACCTGTGTCATACTGAATATGCCTCTTTTTGTCACTAAAACTGATTTCGTAGAAAGCGGTTTTGACGCACACTGTAAGACTAGCAAATGCCAAACACAGTTCGGTCTAAATAATAATAATAATAATAATAATAATAATAATAATAATAATAATAATAATAATAATAATAATAATTATTATTATTATTATTATTATTATTATTATTATTATTATTATTATTATTATCGTTCTTCTTCTTCTTCTTCTTCTTCTTCTTCTTCTTCTTCTTCTTCTTATCCTTCTTCTTCTTCTTCTTCTTCTTCTTCTTCTTCTTCTTCTTCTTCTTCTTCTTCTTCTTCTTATTATTATTATTATTATTACAGGAGAGCGACAGATGACAAAGGACAATCATCTTCTTGGGACGTTTGACCTTACTGGCATTCCTCCCGCGCCCCGTGGGGTGCCCCAGATTGAAGTGACGTTTGAAATTGACGTCAACGGCATCCTGAAAGTGACGGCGGAAGATAAGGGTGCCGGAAATAAAAATGACATTACAATTCATAGTGATCGTAGTCTGTCGCAGGAGGAAATTGACAGAATGATAAATGAAGCCAACAATTTCGCTGAGGAGGACACGAAAGTAAAAGAAAGGATTGATGCAAAGAATGAATTAGAGAACGCTGTGTATTCGATGAAAAATCAAATTAACAATCACGAAGCTCTAGGATCAAAACTTAGTTCAGAAGATAAGGAGAAGATCAATGTAGTCCTAAGTAATACAATCAAATGGCTAGAATCAAACCCGGACGCTAATATAAATGACTTCAAAAAGCAAAAGGAAGAATTTGATGAATTCGTCCATCCGATTATAAGCAAACTTTATCAGTATAATAACGCACGCCCAGAATCAACAAAGAATACGGAACTGTAATCTACGCCTCATTTCTATCCTTGGATTCTGTATTTAAAATGAACACTAAAAATTCCACGGGGACAATATAATTATGTTCAAATGATTTAATTGTTTCAATTATAATTTTTTTTTTGCACTTTGGTGATATTAGATATGCAGTATTAATGTACTTTATTAATAATTAATTCCGAATTTGGGAGCAAATGACCTGTATTGTGCTGAAATCCATTAGTCTAAATGTGTATTTTCTTATTTTTAATATTATTATATCATTTACGAAGTTTTTTTTTTAAAATATGGATCATTTGTCATACTAAAATGGTTTTATTACACTCTGCATGAAAACATTTAGCATAATACATCGTTGACAGTAATTTGCATTAGTTAACGAATAAAGTTGCGGAGAGAGAGAGAGAGAGAGAGAGAGAGAGAGAGAGAGAGAGAGAGAGAGAGAGAGAGAGAGAGAGAGAGAGAGAGAGAGAGAGAGAGAGAGAGAGAGAGGAAGGGGGTTGGCAATAGAACCATTTGTACAAATAATTTACTTTTTCATTTTCTTTCATTTGCGCGTGTTCACTTTGCACTTTGTGTTAGTTCAACATTAAATATATGAAATCCTTTACCTGCAACTTGCGTACATCTTTAAAACTATCCGAGTTGTTTCCCTTAGGTTAAACATTTAAAATGTCTGTAGAATTGCAAGGTTTCTCCATCCATCCACAAACCCAAGCATCCGTTCAAACAGATCACTTTAATCTGCTCACAATTAACAATAACTACATACATAGATATATACATAGATAAATACATTGATACATACATACATACATACATACATACATACATACATACATACATACATACATACATACATACAAACATACATACATACATACATACATACATACATACATACATACATACATACATACATACATACATACATACATACATACATACATACATTCGCAAAGACAAGCAGAAAGACGTTATGGACACAGACGTAAAAGCACGATGCAAGGTTAGCATTATTAAATTCATTTCAATATATATGAGCATGTTGCTTCTTTCATAGCAAAAAAAAAAATTGTAAATACAAAAGACACTAAAAAAATGCAAACAAACAGCTTGACAGATATTAAAAAAAAATCTTTACAAATGATCAATGCACCCCGGGCAGTATACCCCACTTGACATTATTTCGATGTGTATGTGTGTGTGTGTGTGTGTGTGTGTGTGTGTGCGTGTGTGTGAGCGTGTGTTTTTGTGTGTGTGTGTGTGTGTGTGTGTGTGTGTGTGTGTGTGTGCGTGCGTGTTTATATAGGTAGGCAGGTAGGTAGGTAAATATGTATATTTGTAGTTTCAAGGTTCCAAAGTAGCTAAAGGATTTTAATGTGAATGTAATTGCTGTAATTAAAAATGAAGGCCTTATCTCAGTAACCGGATCCAAATGGTGCCATGGGTTTTTTGGAATGGTAGTTATAACTTTCTCTCCATCTTTGTGACCGTCTGTATAGAGGGGTGTATGGCCACAGTAGAAAGAATAAACAATTCAAAGAAAGTATTCCTATACTCAGGCAGCCTCCCACACTCGATCACATAGATTTGAAAATGAATGAATATGTATGACTATACTATATAAAATAAATTATATACACAGGTACATACATTTCAGCATAGGATAAGTCGTGTATGATGCATCGAATAAGACACGCAGATATTATTTTCGGACAAAATAATAAAGTTCTGTATTCGGTGGCTTTAATATCTCAGTCCAGCTGGTCAAGAAAGGTCTTCTTTAATGATTTTTTAAAGGAATCAACGGAACTTTAATTACATATCCATAGGGGTAATGAATTCTTCTAATATATATATATATATATATATATATATATATATATATATATATATATATATATATATATATATATATATATATATATATAACCACCACAATGTGGTTTGGAAACAGTTTTCAGTACTGCAGTATTTGCAACTTTCATTTTTTGATGCTTCTTGTGGAGACATATTTATATGCCAAAATAAATAAAATTAAATTGGGTGTCTCAGTGTAAAAAGTTTGGTATTTAAGACTTCAGTCAATAAACTATTCGGGATAAAAAAAAAAAGATTATAAAAGATAGTTCGGTTATAGTCTGGAGGCACTTTCGTAGCAGCCCATATATACGCTATAAGAAAGGTACATAACTTGTACAGCCTACTCTACGCAAGTCGTTTAGAGAGTATCTTCCCTTAAATTGCTGTTGTCCCATTCCTATTTAAGTCGCTCGTGTCCCAAATTTGTCGATTAGGTTTGGTCCTGGTGAACTTAGATTCTTAGTATGTAGAGAGTGTTTGTTTCAATAGACTTGTGGTTTACTGGTAAATATGTATATCTGTCGTCCGCCTTGGTTTTGCAGAAAGTGAGTGACAGTAGTTGCGTTTTTGGTTATGTCATTTGGTCTCTCCTGCTGAACTGTAGACGAGAAAGAAAATGTACGGAACGGGCGTCTTTCTTTTTCCATGAAATAAAATTTTCCTGTGCATGTGATATACAAGGGTGATAAATGAATAACCGTCAATAATTTCAAGAAGTATAAACTCTTAGGGAATATAAAAACAAACACAAAAACAAATATAAAAACTAACAAAAACCCCAAACAAAAACAAACAAACATAAAAACAAACAGTACAATAACAACAACAAATATAAATACAAAAGAAATAAGCATAAAACAAACAGAAAAACAAATACACCCCCAACAAAACAAACAAATCAAGATCCAACATTTTATGCTGCTTTTATAGGTTACAACTAAAAGTAAGTATTACAAGAGTTTGTTTATGATATTTTGCATATAGTCGGCTCAGTCTATTAAATTCAGGCGCCAAGTACGTATATTTCTTGCGCAGTCACAAGATGGTCATCAAATCAAGATGGAAAGTCATACCTTCTGTAATTTGAACAAGCCAGTCAGCATATCGAGAATGAATGTCAGGCCTTTTTGAATATTCATAAGATAGTCATCCAACCAACATGGAATAATGGGTTTTCTTATATATTAACAAGATAGTCATGAAACCAAGATGGAATATCAGACCTTTTTGAAAAGAAACAAGACAGTCATCAGGGAAATGGAATGTGGGGTCTTCTTGAACAAGTACAAGATAGTAATCACATCAACACGAACTATTGGGCGTTCTTACACATGAACAAGAGAGTCATCAAATTAAGATGGAATGTCAGGCCTTCTTGAATATTAACATATAGTCATCAAATTAAGATGGAATGTCAGGCCTTCTTGAATATTAACATATAGTCATCAAATCAAGATGGAATGTCAGGCCTTCTTGAATATTAACATATAGTCATCAAATCAAGATGGAATGTCAGGCCTTCTTGAATATTAACATATAGTCATCAAATCAAGATGGAATGTCAGGCCTTCTTGAATATTAACATATAGTCATCAAATCAAGATGGAATGTCAGGCCTTCTTGAATATTAACATATAGTCATCAAATCAAGATGGAATGTCAGGCCTTCTTGAATATAACATATAGTCATCAAATCAAGATGGAATGTCAGGCCTTCTTGAATATTAACATATGGTCATCTAATCAAGATGGAATATCAGGCCTTCTTGAATATTAACATATGGTCATCTAATCAAGATGGAATGTCAGGCCTTCTTGAATATTAACATATAGTCATCAAATCAAGATGGAATGTCAGGCCTTCTTGAATATTAACATATGGTCATCTAATCAAGATGGAATATCAGGCCTTCTTGAATATTAACATATAGTCATCAAATCAAGATGGAATGTCAGGCCTTCTTGAATATTAACATATAGTCATCAAATCAAGATGGAATGTAAGGCCTTCTTGAATATTAACATATAGTCATCAAATCAAGATGGAATGTCAGGCCTTCTTGAATATTAACATATAGTCATCAAATCAAGATGGAATGTCAGGCCTTCTTGAATATTAACATATAGTCATCAAATCAAGATGGAATGTCAGGCCTTCTTGAATATTAACATATAGTCATCAAATCAAGATGGAATGTCAGGCCTTCTTGAATATTAACATATAGTCATCAAATCAAGATGGAATGTCAGGCCTTCTTGAATATTAACATATAGTCATCAAATTAAGATGGAATGTCAGGCCTTCTTGAATATTAACATATAGTCATCAAATTAAGATGGAATGTCAGGCCTTCTTGAATATTAACATATAGTCATCAAATCAAGATGGAATGTCAGGCCTTCTTGAATATTAACATATAGTCATCAAATTAAGATTGAATGTCAGGCCTTCTTGAATATTAACATATAGTCATCAAATTAAGATGGAATGTCAGGCCTTCTTGAATATTAACATATAGTCATCAAATCAAGATGGAATGTCAGGCCTTCTTGAATATTAACATATAGTCATCAAATCAAGATGGAATGTCAGGCCTTCTTGAATATTAACATATAGTCATCAAATCAAGATGGAATGTTAGGCCTTCTTGAATATTAACATATAGTCATCAAATCAAGATGGAATATTGGGCATTCTTGAAGATCAACAGTATAATCATCTAATCGCGATGTAATGTCAGGCTTTCTTGAACATTAAGAAGATGGTCACCAAACCAAGATGGAGTATCACGAACACAAAAACGTATATCAACCAATACAATGATTAATGCTGTATACAAATAAAGCTGTTTTTATTTGAATCGTTAATTTTTAAAAATTTAAAAATGCTCCCTCCCCGCACCCTTTTCAAAAGACGTCCCTGCAACATAATTAGAAATATATAATATAATTTTGTATCTTAAAAAAATGCATGCAGTCTAAAGCTTATTGTGGCTTCATGGCTGTATGTTAAGTATAAAGCATTCATAAGTTTCTTAAGTACGGAAGGCAACAAAGCATGATCAAGTGCACTAGAAGGTTCGTAAACTGAAGCCCAATAAAACGGAAGCGTGATAAATCATAAACGGAAGCTTGTTAACCCAGCCATTGTCGTGATAAAAGACTGCTTATCCGTGTCTGCACCAGTTATCACCCATTATTAACATGGCTACTTGTTTAGGTTCATACTTCTGTTGTATGTTTGGTCAAAGTACCATGGAAGGTTCTCGCGGGTGGGCGAGTCTTACCGGAGTTTTCCAGGGTTCTACCTCCACCAGCTATACTGACTGCTATATTTCATGCGTTTTAAGGTGGCGTAAAACCCGAAACAACAACATTCTGAATTGCAGTTAGAAATGCCTCTCCCCTTTGTTCTTTGATTTGTTACTCGCTAGCATGCTTTTTGTGGATGCGAAATGTGTCAAGGACGAATCTCGTGATTAACGGAACTTATGATTAGAAATCTTTCTAACAGTTTACTAATGGCAACAAAAAAAAAAAACACAAGCCAGCGTAAGTTCAAATGAAAATAAATATAATCGGATGTAATTAACAAATTCTTTAAAGTCCGCACAGCGTCATTTAAGTAAAATATGATACTGTACACCTATGCGTGCAAAGAGGCATCAACAATAATAAAAAAGGAATTGAAAATTAACTTTGGTTTATGTCTTTCAAACTGCAGTACTTGATAAAATCTGTAACAATAGCGAGATTAAAGATTAGTCAACGAGGTTCGTCGGTGAATGTACATGAAATGTATACTTTTATCGGAAGAAATTTAACATGGCATTAAAACTATCCAGTTTTAATTTGAAAACTAAAAATTACGAGATCGACAAGTCAGCATAATCAAGATCCCGTGACTGTGTGAGTTCGGGTAATTATTTGCTCTAACAAAATCTTAATCAAATTACGTACCAAGCATTTAATGTTGTATTTGTGGTAACGTTCCCTCTAATATTTTTCCTGTGAACGCGGGATTTTGAAACCTCTGCGCAGCATTTTGTAATGAGTTGTGCGGCCGCGCGGCCTCGCACCTTAGAGGGAACATTGATTGGTAGTGTTTTGTGGGTGGGAAAGTCTGCGATAGTCTGGTTCCCTGCTTAGTATGCTCCTTACGTTTGCACTCCGCTATACTAAGCAAAGCGAAGTGCAAACGCAAGGAGCACACAAAGCAGGGAACAAGACTAAGTCTGCGACTATTTTTTTTTATTTTTAAAGCTGATCGTTATCATAACCTGAAAGATAATACTAATAATTAATAGATGAGGAAAAGTGGTTTTAGACAAACGTGTTTTAATCCAAATATAGGTTTATTCTCAAGTTTGATACAAAATGGCAGAGAAGTCATTAAAGCATTCTTTATTAATATTTAAATAATATAATTAAATGTGGCAACTATTTGCTTCAATGGACATTACAAAGACACATAAGCATTACAAGTACAGGTTTGGTAATACAATGAAGGTTCTAACTCCTTTTTATAATCGATGTTTATGTATGTATGTATGTATGTATGTATGTATGTATGTATGTATGTATGTATGTATGTATGTATGTATGTGTGTGTGTGTGTGTGTGTGTGTGTGTGTGTGTGTGTGTGTGTGTGTGTGTGTGTGTGTGTGTGTGCGTGCGTGCGTGCGTGCGTGCGTGCGTGCGTGTGTGCATCAGAGTTACTCGCGGGTTATGAGCGTTATTCGTATAATATTGTATAAGCCCCACCTGTCAAAGGGTACGTGTTACGTCCCACTTTGTCAAGGGGTATTGTACAACATATAGTAATAGTAACTATAACCCAATCCCTTTTGATACTCGTTATCTAAGAGATGACCGCCCTCGATATAATTGCCCGGTTCGAGTATGAGAATTGTTAGAGTAAAACTGAGCAGGTATATTGAACAAAGAACTCTGAGCCCCCGTAAAGATAAATAAACAATTTAATCAATTACATACACAATTATGAAACCTCCTTTCATTAGGAATACACGCGGTTTAGAAATACAACTTTCACCGAATTACAATAAGATTTGAAATAGATTTAAACAAATTAGCAGTTCTATTACTGATAGTTTAAAATCATCATAGGATCGAGTGGTACAATCGAAGTCAGTACTTTGTTCGATTTTCATAACCTGCTATCCCTTGATCCTCGTTCACTGTTAAATTTAATGTTGTTCTAGAAGTCCCTTTCGCTCTAGATAATCTGCACTCGTGGATGTTTCCGCTTGATTCCGGACTTGTGCACTGTCTCATGCGTACACTGCAATTTCCGTCTCCCCCAATTCCGTTTCCAAATTAAAACAACCTAAGTCTTTCGTTACAATGGTTTCAGTTGAGACTGTCCATTATTCCTGGTTCGAACAATCAGATATTTATATCAGTGATAACAACTTTACGGCTAGTAATTAACTATAAATGTCCTCAAATGAACGTAGTTAAACCAATTGTTAATTCGTTTTGCCTTGACCTAATACATTAACGTACTACACAGCGAGGCGTTGAATCGTATACACTGTCGCTAAATTATCTATGAAATCAAAATTCGGTGAATTCACATGTATTCTTGTAACCCCTTACTAACGTAATACATTAAATTCTTAGAACACAATTATTATTAAAAAATATGAGAAATTCAAGAATTAACGTAACACTCCCTATCCATACTCACCATAGTGTTTTACGACATAAATTAACACTACGTCATTCTTAACTAAGAATTAAAGTAAGAATTCCAATTCATAATTCAAAAGCACATTTAAGCAAATGTATCAAATGAATTCATGCAAGTACTTCCGATTCATAATACAAAACACATTATTACACAAATGTATCAAATTAAATCAATTATACAAATGTATCAAACGAAATCATGCAGACCTGTAAATTAAGCAAACATCAAATAAATTGCATCAACAATATACATGGAATTGTGACAGTACCTTTGTGTTTTGGTGTGTCACTCAACATATGGTTTGGCGGTTTTCGACCACGCTTCCTTAACGAATGTATTTCTCTCAAATATCATCCGGAGTCTTAGCGAATTCTATCTTTTGTCCTCTCACAGGAAAATTCAGACTAACCTTTAATTTCACTAGGCCGTTATTATGTTCTACGAATCTTCGGGCGAAAACACACCCCTTATTTAACCGTGACCAATCAGAATCAAATGTATTTTCTCCCGCTTTCCTCTAAAAGTCGCTTACATCATGGTCAATATGACATGCTTGGCAATCTCTGCATTTTCTCAATTCTGACACTTTTCGTGAGAAATAAAACCTTAAAATGTCGCCAGCAGTCAGCCCAGCTGCTGAAAAACACGTGTTAATTAGTACAACGGTAGCACTAGACTCTACAGACCCCCGTTGTGACATAGGGTGTCATCATAAATCTAACTAATGGCTAGCTGGCCACAACTAATGGTTTATTAAAAAATCGACTGAGATTTGGCACTTCACAGTATGTATATTGGCATTTCTATATGTATTTGTCAAACTCCACCAGTATAATATTTACGCCCAGAATAATATTGTCTTTTTATACTTTTTCAGTGTCACTGTAGCAAGCTGTATTTAATTTTTCTAACCTTTTCATTATTCAGTACTTGTTTTCTGGACAATTATACTGTTATAAATCGTGTTTCGTGTTCCCTTTTTCTAGAAGTCTATCGGCATTAAAATATCAACGTATCGATATGTAGTATACAGTTCAAGGGTAATACTTTACCACAGTATTTACTAAGTATAACAAGAGGTACATTCCCAAAAATATAACCGACAGATTATATTATTAAAAAGGCATCTGCAAATAATCAGGTACTGGGAATGCCCACTTTGAGAAAAGAAGTCTTGACATTTTTACAAGAAAAATATGATAGTGTATGTTAACAAGATACTCACGTTGTTTCTAAGGAAAATAAAGATATGGAGACACGATGGGCATGTAGATGTATATTTATCTTAAATGAGTCTGATTCGTGTTCAATAATAACTTTGAATTTCAATTACACAGAGAAATAAACTGGAGAGGGGAGGTAATTGACTGAGAATATACTTGAATATAGATTAACACCTATTAACATATATGGCCTTAGTTCAGATGATCTTGACACAGTGGAAGAAGAAGATCAAAGAGTTTTGTAATCTATTCAATACTGAATGTTGTGATGTAAATATTATACTTGATTCGACTTTGCATTTGGAAGGGTGTGTGTATGTTAATAACTTTTTAAAGCTAATGAAAGATTAAATAAACGACAGCAACGTTGGCCAAGCCTAAACCAGCGCCCATGCGAACAGATGTGAGATATATATGATCTGTCAAGGAAAGTACTTTTAGATCACAAGGTCACTCAAAGCCCCGACTCTTTGGAAGGGAAAATACAACTAGATGAATAATTTAGTGTACCTATATGGATGAGAAATGATAAATCCGGAAGATTGGCTAAGTTTTCGGTTGGAAATTTTTTAATATTTTTGGAAAGGCTTTAAACATTTCATCTTGAGACCAATTCATGAAAGGTATGATAAACAGCGACTTTCAATCAGAGACAAGGTATTTTTCTTTGTTTAAATAAAGGAGATACACTATGACGCTTTTGAATGTTATATATGGGATGGTGCCAGGATCTATCGCCAAAAAGGTAAAAAAGGTGTTCAAAACAATAACATCAGAATCGCAAACATATTCTTTCAGTGTAGATACGTACGGGATATAATTATATATGATTTAATACTATGTTCAAAAAGTAAAATATTCATATTCAATTAATTCTTATTGATTTTGACAGAGCAATTGATAAAGGTATGTGGACGTTTCATGTAACAGTTAAAAAGTATTTTATGTTTGGGAAAATTCCAAAAATATGGCTTAAGATATTTATAACAAATATGTCTTCAGCAGTTTTATGTCAGATTACTTTACGACAAAAAGGGGACGTCGACAAGGGGATCATATCTCACCATATCTTTTTAAACATTGTGTAGAAAATATTATCAACTGTGATAAGAGATTATAGAAATATTAAATGTAAAGTAGCTAATAACAAAGAACATATTGTTACACAGTGTTTTAGATGATACCATTATCCATGACATTTCCTATAAATATTCTATTCCGATTTGAATCTATTAGAATTTTGTTACGCCAATAAATCACGAGAAGAGTAATATGGATAGAAAGTAAAGGGTTAGTAAATGTACATATACCATTACGATCACTGGAAATGAATGGGGGTGGGGTGAGGGGTAATCTAATTTAGTCTTTTTACGTGTAGAGTTTTCGGTGAATCTAGATAAAATGAACGATATGAATTATCTAGAATACGTTCTTAAGATAGAATCACTACTTACTAGTAAAAGGTAATAATGGCTTCCATTCGGATGTGTGTGTATGCGTGTCCCTGTGTGTGTGTGTGTGTGTGTGTGTGTGTGTGTGTGTGTGTGTGTGTGTGTGTGTGTGTGTGTGATTAGATGTTTAACGTAGTTTAAGAGCAGCGGTGTTACAAAAAAGATAACTCTCTCCAAACTTAACCATCGGTTGCCTGCTTTACCCAACCCACCATAATATTTTACAACAGTTATATGCATGTATATGGTGTTTTAACAAATTTATTTGGCAGGCAAATATGACAGATCAAAACCAGGAATAATTATATAAATTTCCGACAATAGTGAATACAAAAAATTCATTCAGACATGGAAATCTAGTGGATTAGAATCATTATCCAAATTAAATGATTGCCTTACGAAATTTTCTGTGGGAAATTAGACATTTTGCAGCCCTTCGGATGGAGTATTTCAAAAAGCTAAGAAGTAATGCCACACATTTTGTTTGGAGAGATGTTTGTAATGCTTGGATTAAAGTCTACGAATTAAAATTATTCCTTAGATGAACCGCTAAACCTTTCTGGAAAAAGAGAAAATTTAAGGTTGCAGATATAAAAGTTTTTTGATAATTCTTGGCATAATAGAGGAGTGATTTGGATAAGCGAACATTTTGTCGGTGTTAACTTTAATACATTTGAAACCTTCATGAGACAATATATAATCATGAAAAGGGATATCACTTAATTTAATACATTTGAAACCTTCATGAGACAATATATAATCATGAAAAGGGATATCACTTACTTTAATACATTTGAATCCTTCATGAGACAATATATAGTCAAGAAAAGGGATATCACTTACTTTATATGGGTCTTTTCAATAGTATAAAAATAAAAGATACACGCGCGAATATCGTCGGAGTGATTTCTCAGTATTTTACCAATACTTGCAGCGTAACATAATCACATCAAATCATTAATTCAATATATATCGACGACCCAACCCCAACCCCCATAAATTGGAAACACAGCAAAACAAAACATAAAAACCAAAACAATTGGCCATACCTGAAAAAAACAAAACACATGTATGCATTTGCAGTCACTTTGAGGTTTCACACCACTATGATATTCCTCGATCGTAGCATATATTGAGTAACCTTACCTTTGGATTTATATAAACACATTTTGCTTAAAATGTATTGATGCAAACTAAATTTTCCGTTAGATATATTGGCCTCTTTGCTTGGGAACTGTATAAGGTTTCTTGATTGTATCGATGTATGCATAACATTGTTGGAGTGATCGAAGTATAGGCCACATAAATAGTATATGTATTAGGAATTGATATTTAATAAAATTAATAAGATTGCTATTTTCTTTAAATTGTATTAAATTTAATGTTTTATTTGTTTATATTATAAAATATATTAAAGGTAATTTCATTTGTTTTTTAACACAACTATATAGAATAGAAATGGTTGCTGAGCAAGTGGAAAAAAAAGGCAATGTATATAACTATACTCCATAACATCAGTAAAAATAACTAGAATCTTGCTAATGTACAGTGTTGTGTGAGATTGTATAACATAATACATGCGTTTGCCGACTTAGCTACAGTTCTAGGTTCCATCATTAAAAATATGTTTCGTAACCTAGTTATTGGCCTAAGTCCAATTCGGTTAATAAAGGTGGAGCAACCTTCCTCTAAGAAAGTTTCCAGACGACATAAAACAAGATGGCATCCAACTAACGGATATCCATATTTGGTCTGACGTCGTCAAACGAATATAAATAACTACAAAATTAAGTCTTATGACGTAAGATAAAGTGGTTTCCACCTACTGGAACCAGTTGTTTCTTGGGAGAGAGAGTCAGCGTTTTTCCGACTGATACGTGGAGGGTATGACCTTGTCTAACCCTGAATCTGGCCGAGTGTGTATAAATACAGATGCGCAAATCAGGTCAGATTCAGTTTTCCGTATCAGCAGAGAAAAGATTCTGACTTCTTTATTCCAGGTAAGCAAACTGTATATGTCATAACTTCTTTTAGGAATAAGTATTTTTAATGATTGAGATTTTAATTGTAAAATTGTTTTGTGTGCAACATTGCTACTGAATTCTTTTATTTACAATATATTGTAATGGAATGTTTAAATGTTTTAAAGAATTTATATTTAATTATATTTATGTAATTTTTATTGTAAAGGTTGAATTCGCTACCAACTTCATGTTTTGATTTAATGATTGAAATAAAGTATTCTTTAAGCAAGAAAGTGTAATATCTAGCAATATATTCTAAAATCAATATTCTATTTTAAAATGAGTAAAATGCATTAATTTTTATTACCTTTAATACTTTTACTATATTGAAATTGATTGAGAATTAACTATTGTATAAGATTCTAAGGTGCAGAAGTTATATAAATAAAATGAAGTTGGAAAGCTTAATAGGAAAATGTAATATGTATTTCATGAATTTTTATTATAAAGTTTTTAGATGTGTTTCTAGAATGTAGTGATATATGTGCGTTGATTATTTAAATAAAGTTCTCCATGCCAGAGGAAAATAAATCTTCGACACTTTATTCCAGCTTCGATTCCGTACCTGATTAATTCCCTTGACATTTCATCATCGGGTGACATTTTTTATCTGAGGACTCATCCTTTTTCTTCTTACTATCTTCCTGAGTTCCCAGCCCGTGTTTATGAGACCGATCTATAGAACGTTCCAGCCAAACATCTCATAAAAGTCTCATAAAATATGACTTTAAAATAAATAATAACAACATTGTTAGGTCTTCTAAATTTACGAGGCTTCACGTCTTAACAATTGTTTATAAAGAGTAATAAAAACATAAACTAAAGCAAAAACAAAACTGCATACAGATTGGATTTAGTAAATTGTTCACTCATTAATGTCTAATTGTGGGTATATATTTTGGCATGTCTAGTCTAGTCTCTCTATTTTTCACAGCTTTTCATACATTCAATACTAATAAATACTCGCAGTCACTTGGAACTAAACTTTGATGAATACTCTTACATAGTTTTCATTGCAATTGTTTTATATAAATGCATTATTATTAGTATTATTATTATTTATTATTATTATTATATTATTATTATTATTATTATTATTATTATTATTATTATTATTATTATTATTATTATAAACATCACAACATCTATTAGTATGAAATAAAGATAGTCCTTGGTCTTGAAGACCAAATATTAAAGATTATTATTATTATTATTATTATTATTATTATTATTATTATTATTATTATTATAAACATTTCAATAGCAATTATTATGAAATAAAGCATGTACTGAGTCTTGAAGACCAAATATTATATAAAAATAATAATAATAATAATAATAATAATAAAAATAATAATAAAAATAATAATAATAATAATAATAATAATAATAATAATAACAATAATAATAATAATAATAATAATAATTACTCTTTCTTCACACTCTTAGTCACTAGCGACTTAAACAACCTCATGTACTCGATTTCTAGCGATGTAAATGATGATGAATTTGTCCAGGATGGAGAAGTTATCCTTCACTTTTACCGTTGAAAAGATTTTAATGGTAGACATTTTCATAAGGACTGTACAATGATTAGTTTCGGTGGAATAAATCCGACATAGCATGTACGAGGCAATCGATCCTAATAGATTTATGCAGAAAAGTTGCCTTGAATTTTCAAAATAACATTTTATAATGATTGATTTACGTCACGAGAATAAAATATGGGTTGCTACACTTGGCTCCAGTTGAAAGAAACGGCGGTACCTAATTTCTATTTCGAATTCTAAACTTTTAGTTCACAAACAAGTAAGCCTTCTGTGCATGTTTTTTAATCAGTGAGAATATGATACAGCAATAAAGGAAATGAAAACAATGCTATTTTATGAAAATATACGCTATATTAGTTACATATTTTCCCCCACGCTTTAGATAGTGCCTGTTCGTCTCGCCGGTCACGAACCTGATCAAATCCCAAATCCCAAATATCCTTACACCCTGGACGCGAATTACACACACACACACACACACACACACACACACACACACACACATATATATATATATATATATATATATATATATATATATATATATATATATATATATATATATATATATATATATATATATATATATATATATATATATATATATATAAATGGGTCAGAAAGGTTCGGGCATAGTGGTGTGGATCGGGGATGGGGATTTGAGCGTGGTCCAGGGTGAGGTTGGAAGAAAATAAAATATGTAATTAAACAACGTGGTATTGAAATTGTAAACAGTCGAAGTTGCTCTAGGTTCCTTTGCGAAATCCCAATGTTGAGGGAACGAAAACCCAATATCGACGGGACTACCAATTAAAAACATGTCTTTACATAAATGCAAAGGGCCCATTCTCATTCGACCCATGTAACCTCTCTGTCTGTCTCTGTCTCTCTCGCTCTATTTCGTATGATTCTCCATGCTTGTTTGTCATGTTATATATATATATGTATATATATATGTATATATATATATATATATATATATATTTATATATATATATATATATATATATATATATATATATATATATATATATATATATATATATATATATATATAGAGAGAGAGAGAGAGAGAGAGAGAGAGAGAGAGAGAGAGAGAGAGAGAGAGAGAGAGAGAGAGAGAGAGAGAGAATTTGCGTGTGAACTACCCCAACCGCTGAGCCACCTTGACTCCGCGAAGAAAACAAAAACAACAGTCAAATATCAGTATTTTATCTCCTACTTGGTTATAAATCTTAAATACATTAGCTAATATGTTTGATAAAACGAACGTTAGATGCAGTGCTCATACGACATGACATACTGTATAAATCCTTTGTTCGTTATATTTATGACAGCAAGTTGCAGCTAATGTTGACAAACCTTCTACGATACTTAAAGATATTGCGCCAAGTTTATTTTTAGAACCGTAAATATGTCAATGACAGATGAACGTATTTGCGATTACAGTGCACAGGAAATAAATATGTGCATATAATTTTGTTTTGGCTCGAGGGGTGCCGTAGTAATTGGTACTCTAGTGGTCTTGCCGTCGATATGCTTAAGTCAAACAATTTTTTATTTTGTTATTCTAGGTATCAGTTGCCATATCGATGTACTCGGTTTCAGGCGAAAGTTTATAGAAATCGTTAAGTTCAGTCAGAAATAATTTTATATTAGAAATATTTCTTGTTTGGGGAAAAAAGTTAATTATAAATGTTTGACTAAAAAACGTTGAACCCAATTTGAGTAAGGTCTACCCGGTACGTGCGATGGAAACAGAACAGCGTGCACGACACTATTGGGATGTTAATTTAAGAGAAATGAAGACTAGAATATGAGAAAAATGTCTACAAGTCACATATCATGTAAAACAAACAATATAAATAATTTGTTTCTTCTTCTAATGATGTGATGTCCCTTTCTGCTTTCTTTGCCTGCAGGGGTAATATGGTAGCGGTCACCAACCGTACTGTGCAGATTATAATCGGAACATTCGAACTTTTCCGCCAATGACAGAAGAAATACCTGGAATTGTAAAGAAGTCGCCTTGACAGATCCATGTCTCGCATTTACGCAAATTATTTTTTTAAAACACAAAAGTAGACAAATACACGCCAAGACACGTCTTTCGCTAATACATGTATACGTGAACGTCCAGCGTGCGTCCCAAGCAGGAACCGCGAGCCGTTGATGTGTTCGTCAATGATGAAGATTCTGCATCTCTTTGAGGAATGGATAAAAGATTGTTGTTCATTCTGTATTTTGCTGTCCATTTCTTAAAACATAATTGAACAAATTACCACTTTTCAAACATAAAAGATAATTTTGCAGAAAGAAAGGTTTTATTTTGGAACCTTCAGTGTCATAAATATATGGTCTAAATACAGGAGACTGACGATGAAATATCTGATAACACGAAATCACCTTATCGGTACTTATTTTTGTACAGAATACCATCAGGCAGTTGTAGCCTATTTCATCAGATTTTATCCTGCAGTAAATATGCGTTAGGGTCTAATACTAGTACCATCACCGAGGGGAATCTTGGTTATCTTGATCCAGCATCCGTCGCAGCTTTAATAATGAAAGTGTGATGACGTCATAAACCGTCATTTCTATTATCCTAGGTAATTCTATCCAGAAATTTTATATAAAAATTATCATATAATACAATCGAAAATAAAAAGCAAGTTAAACATTTTATTTTGTGAAATTACTTTCAAAGGGTTATTCATTCCGTTGCAGAATCAACTACTTCAGCCTGATGGTGTTCTGTAGAAAGACTTTGTGACCGTATTGGTGAAAAGAAAGGTTAATTCGCCAGATTATATTCATGCGATGGTTGTCAGAGAGTTATACCTTGGTACGTTACTATATTTTGAATGGATTTGTGTAGCATTTATGTCTTTTGGCAATTCTGAAGCGACAAAAGCCGAGTGACAAAAGTCGGATCGTGCGGAGGGCTGGGGTTATGTTTGCACTCCTCGTGTTAATTTATAGTACCGATAAGGTGATTTCGTATTGTCAGAGATTTCATCGTACTTTATTGATAAAAAGTTAGACTCCTGTGCATTCCCAGATTACCCATTAGGCAGAGTAGGCAACTGCCTATGGGCCCCGCGACTTTTATGGGCCCCATCAGGGGCCCCCATGAGACCGTGACCGTGGGTCTGGGGCCCCAAAAGGTTGACTGCCTATGGGCCTCCACGGTGCTTAATCCGGCGCTGCTCCTGTGGTCTGATGAAAGCAATCCTTCGCTTTTGTAAGATATCCTATGGGAAAAGACACATCGAGTAACGCGAATTCCATATAAGCGAGGTTTCGTAGGAACGCAATAGCGTATATGTTGTTTGTGTGTGTATCTTAAATTTCCTTGCCTTGTTTACCAAGAGAAATCAGGTGTGCGTGCCACACCATCACTGCCTATCGGTTCTTTTGTTTTCTTATATCAATAAACACGAGACCTTTTACATATGTCCCTGTATAAACTTCCCTAGTAACTTTCTTTTACTGAATTTGTGCAAATAATTTCTCGAAGGGTACCATGCAGCTTTTGACATGGTTCTAATTTGCTTAGAAAATTTTATCGAGTGGCTGAGTTCTACGCCATTTTCATGTAATTCAGGTAAACTACCCCTTTATTATGACGTATGTTTCATTCAAAGTATTCCGTAAATAGAATTTGGAAAGGAGACGTTAGTATAGCCAATCGTAACTAGGCCTTTCTATATAACTTCCGTCTCTTGTTTACTTTAGCATCATATACCCTGATCTTTCGTTATATTTCAAGCGCCGGCAGCTCTGGGTCTATGGACATCGCTTGAAATCATGAGAAAAAAGTAAAGCGAAAACCAGGATGTACCGGCTCATGATATGATAACCGATCAGTATCTTTACTGTCAGCCAGAGTAGTAAATGAGGCAAAATAAACGGAATCTCCTTAAGCAATTGGTGATGATGAATAAGATAAAATAAAGAAAAGTGCATGTTCTACCAAGTCATTTCAATTAGAAAAGGGTCTTTTAATATCTCTAAGACTACTTTTGAATTTGTTTGGATGTCTCGGTGGTTTCTTGCCAGAAGAACGACAGAAAGGTGCGTGTTCGATTTACATTCGGATCAGTCCTGGTCGGCCATCGCGTCTCGACACTAAATAACCTACATGTATGTGTTAATGTGTCATACAGTTTTTAAAAAAATAATAATTTCTTATTCTTTCTTTCTTTTATGAAACAAGGGAATTCAAGCGCACATGTTCTGACTCTGAAAAAGCTCATGTAAATCATGTTGTTCACCCCTTTTCTATTATGGCATTTTCTGTCACTTCTATATTGTAGTGCACTCGTCCAAATGTTATTTTCTTTAATACTACTTCCACTTGTACGTTTATCTAATCAACAGTATATTTTTGGTTTGTTTATATAGACTTTACATAAGTCACGTCATTTTCCAGGCAAACAACCATTGCCTATTATATATTTAGTTTGGCCTTAATTACTTCTCATTCCAATGCACGAAAAGTAAAATTATGATGAATAGCGTGATAAAAACAGTGACTGTTTACTATGTTACATAATAAGGAAATCCGTGAACCGTGGAAACAAATATAACGTGGAATACAAATATAGCGCGGATACGTGTTAAAGTCAGGGTACTTTTCTTGATGGTCTCTTAAGTTCATACCATTTAGGGACAAAGATGCGTGCATATTAACTCGTACAGTCTGTTTATGAATATTTAATGACCTTTAATACTTTATGAAACGAGTTAAAATGGGGAACCCACTAATTAAAGCAAATTATCAACACATATACCGAAGAGACAGATTATGCACGTACATAATACATAAATGCCTTCATATAGATGTACTCACACACATGCATTCATAAAGATAGACATACAGGGATTGGAAAAGAATCCAAACTCACTAAAGGTGCTGTGCATTAAGAAATAAATGGTATGGTTCAGGATGCGAGTGATAAAAATGCGAATCAAGATAAAATTACATACATACATACATACATACATACATACATACATACATACATACATACATACATACATACATACATACATACATACATACATACATACATATATTATAGGATATTATAGATGATGTGAACTACGGACATGGATGACGATCTAGAAATAGATGAGCGGTACAGTGGTGATGAAAAGTCAGATTTAGAAGAAGGCTTGATAGCAACTCAGACTGAGAAAAATATATACCTTCAAATCGATTCTAAATTTGGTACTTTGGACAGAGATGATTTCAAAAAGAAGATGTGTTTGGAATTGGATGAGCAGAATTTAAAAGATATCAGACTATCACTACATGACCTGGCTAATTTGGAAAACAGTAATTATCCTGTGACTTGTATAGTTGAGAGGACAGTAAGATGTGATAGTGCGCCTCTAGAGGAGAGATTAGCTGAGGATATATTTATTCTATACCATTTCTTAGCAGGAGATAACAACTTATCTGAAGTGAAAAGCCTCGCGTCGAGACAGAAACCACGCACGGGTATGCATGATAGCAGTACATATGTGAGCCGAGTATCTAAAAGAAAAGGATCTAACAAACAGTCACAGCAATCAGAATTAGAACCAGAACAGGTGATGCAGAACTCCGAACGCAATTCAGTATCATCTTTTTTAAATGATAAAAATGACAGCTCCGTAACAATAGAGAATTTATACAAGATAATAGATCTAAAACATTTTATACAAAGCAGTATTCAACAAATGAAAGATGACATCAGAAATGAATTGAAAACTGAGCTTGACAAGATACGTAAAGAACTGCACACTAGAGATGTTGACGTTACTAGACTACAATCGGAATTAAAAAGATGCAAAGAGGAAGAAAATAAGTTATCTAAAGACAATCTGGCCTTGAGAATATCACTCAGGGAGAAGAATAACCAGTTGGAAAGTATTAAAGGTCACCAACTGTTTTTACATCAACTGCTCGAAGATAGAGTATGTGATAAGGATAAAGAAAATGTAAGCACGAAATGCGATACACAGACTCAAATAACACTAGCTGATATAGTGCGTATGGTCAAACCTTCAACTGAAACACAAACAGCAAATATGGTGAATGTGAGAACTGCTCTAAATCTTGATCGTACAAAACGACGGAAGTATTTATCGGACCAAACGGAATATACGGCGAAGAACAAAGGCGGTCGCTTGAAATCCACTGATTCAAGGGAAGGAGTGGTTCTGACTCCGTCCACAATACCCAGTACTCCAACTGAAGAATTGACAGTAATTGAAGACAATGGAGAACGTGGTTATCATCATGATCAGAAATACTCAGTACGGGAAAATGCAAGATACATCAACAGGGAAAGAAGATCACCATTCAAAAAAAATTCAGCCACCTCATCAAAAGACTTGGATAAAGGAAGCAAAACAATCGATGTCATAACAACTAACAGAAACTGCAGACCTGAAAAAAGAGTGAGGAACTCTTATGAACGTCGAGTTCTAATGTCCAGGATACCGGTTGACAGAACAAGAGAGGAGATGAGAACTTGTATAAAAAAGCACGCCAGAAACAAAGGAATAGAAATAATTGACTCTCAGATCTTAAAGCACTGGCGTGTAAGAGGAGGAAAAGACACTTTTACTGCTTTAGTCACGGTAGATGACATAGACTTTGAGAAGGTTTTAGAGAAAGGTTTTTGGCCAGATTTTGTATGGGCAAGAGAATGGTATGAGAATTACGGTGATAAGGACGCCAAGAGGTTCAGGTGGAACTATATAAAGGGGTAGTAAGTCGCATATATATGCATAAATTATGGTCAACTACTTTATAGTCATTGTACTACTTGTGTTGAAAATCTATTTTTTAAGTCAACAAATGTCTAGTCATACATTTCGTCTGATGACATGGAACGTAAAAGGAGCCATGTATGGTGCACCATACTTGTACTCTTTGCTAAATGAGGTAGATATTGCAGTGCTTACTGAGCACTGGCTTCTTCTGGAGCAACTCAACTTTCTAGACAATTTACATCCACAGTTTAAATCTTTCTCACGCTCTGACAATAGGTTAAAAGTGAATTTCGAAGAAAGGATAAGACATACAGGGTTTGGGGGAATAGCAATCCTATATAGGAAGTCACTCTGCGTTAATCCTTTGTTGAGCGTCGGCAGTGATAGAGTCTTAGGGATAGAAGTGATATGTAATGATAAATTGAAATATTTTGTATTCGGAGCACTTTTGCCATCAACTAATTTTCCTATTGCAAGTTACTATGAAACAATGGAAGAATTAAAGGACCAGTTTGATATGTTCTGTAAAGAAGGGCTTCCCATACTCGCGGGTGATTTCAATGGCCAGTTAAGTTCACTGCTTAGCTTCAAAACGAACTGTCTAACAACAAACGCTAGAGGTGCTATTCTAGAAAAGTTTCTGACCGATAGGCACTTAATATCCGTTAATAGTCAATCTATTTGTGAAGGACCTGACTTTAGATTTTTCTCAATCGATGGTTAATCCAAATCGTTGATAGACCATATACTATTGCAAAAAGACAAATTCGATTTAGTGGTTAAGGCCGAAATAATTGATGACCATCCTTTGAACATTTCAGATCATCATCCTGTAAAAATAAAGTTGGTCATTCCTCTTGAATATAATATAATCATGGCTGACTAGCATATAATTCCCTCCATAAATTGGAAGAAAGCATCGGCAGAACAAATAAATAGGTATAAGGAAGCAACACGCAATGAATTTTTAGCGCAACTGCATAAGGCAGAACTAGTGACAAATGTCGATATTGATAGTATTAGTCAAGACACGGTAAAGATTTTACATGACGCAGCTTCTAGGTTTCTGCCCATAAAAAGGTTTTGCCCATATGCTAACCCCTATTGGAAATTACTAAACGTAAAAAAGTTTCATACAGAAATGAGGCTGAAACGTAGGGTATGGATCTCTGATGGTAGGCCAAAAGGATGGGAATTTCAGTCGTACGCGAACTATAAGAAAGCGAAGAAATGTTTTGGAAAAGAGTTACTGAGAGCAAAAGAAATGTATGACAGAGAACAGTTCAGTGAACTTGAAAAGGCTGCAGAGCTCGATATTTCTACTTTCTATAAGTTTATACGGGATAAAAGACATAAACGTGATTACATATACGAAATTGAATCTAACGGAAAAATTGTACGTGACCACGACTCTATAAGAGACTTATGGGCAAATCATTTTTCCAATTTGTCACTACCTGACAATACCTATTTGTACGATAAGAATCATTACCAGATGGTCTTAGCAGAGGTTAAAAAACAGAGTATAGAAACCCATTCCCACTTTGATGAAGTTCTTGACAAAATTCCCACTAGAGAAGAAATCAGTAGTGCAATTAGTTCTCTCAGTAAAAATAAGGCATGTGGTCACGACGGTATTGTTGCCGAGCATTTACTGTTTGCGGACACTCAAAGCAGTGTACAGTTACTTGAAACTGTCTTCAAAAAAGTGTACGAGGCCGAGGAGTACCCATGCCATTTTAAACAAGGTTTAGTAATACCAATATTTAAAGGAGGGGGAAAAAGCAAATTAGATATGAATAAGTACCGTGATATAACTTTAGTTCCAGTGCTTCAGAAAATCCTAGAGCAAATTATATATAATAGACTACTTATATTTTCTAAGCACATTAATTTTCCAAATCCAATGCAACAAGGTTTTAGGAATAATTGTGGCAGTATCACTGCAGCGTTTTGTATCAAAGAATCTATATGCTACTATATGGATAAAGATACTCCTGTCTATGCAACATTTCTTGATAATGCTAAGGCATTCAATACAGTCTGGCACAATGGGTTATTTTACAAGCTGTACAAACTTGGCATTAAAGGGAAGACTCGTTTAAGGGAGTAACTAGTTCTGTTTTATTTGCAGGCAAATTGTCCAAATATTTCAATATTAAGCAGGGTGTAGGGCAGGGTCGTATCTTGTCCGCTTGGTTCTTTCTCGTTATGATAGACGATTTGATCACTGATTTAGATCACACTTTGCGAGGCCTAAATCTTGTCGATCTCCACCTGC
Source organism: Unio delphinus (assembly GCA_029339505.1). Lineage (NCBI taxonomy): Eukaryota > Metazoa > Mollusca > Bivalvia > Unionida > Unionidae > Unio > Unio delphinus. Next base: position 3,978,909 of record JAQISU010000155.1, on the reverse strand, counting down.
CGTGTGTCTTATTAGCGGATGACACAACTGTAATGGCTAATTCGCATCATTCGATGCAGCATCTGCTCGATACAATCTCTAATTATGCGAAAAGGTGGAGATTGAAATATAACGCAGATAAAAGTTGCAGCATCCTCTTTACAAACAAAAGAAGAAATGATATCCCTTCTTTTCTATTCGACAAATCGCCAATTCCAGTAGTCAAAAATAAGAAATATGCCGGCATACCTCTAACGTACAACTTTAAACCTAACGATGCGATAAAAGAAGCATGCGATAAAGGTAAACACTTATTAAACTCTTTTTATTTTATTGGTATCAGAGACGGAGGAATGAACCCTCTAACAAGTATGAAAATCTGGAAAAGAATCATTCTACCTTCAGTCCTATATGGATGTGAATTATGGTCGAATATGACAAACACCAATATAGAAGAACCTGAGCTATGTCAGAGATATGCAGCGCGACGTATGCAAGCTTTCGATAAATATTCGCCCATAGAGGCAACGCGTAGTACCTTAGGACTCTGGTCAATGGAAGCATACATAGATAAGATGAAATTGTGCTTTTTCAACCGGCTGTGTAGGGGCGATTGGACTCTTATCTGGAAAAAGATTTTCATTTTGCGCTTATGTCAGTACTTGACCAACCCAATTAGACAGACGGGGTTTATAGCAGATATTGACAAAATATTCAAGAAATATGGTATGGGAAGTGTTCTCTTAGATTATGCAGTAAGAGTACAAACCGAAGGTAAACTTGTTTGGAATCGGAATATTATTGATAATATTCAAAACATCGAAGAATCTACCTGGAATACAGATATTGAACTAAGGAGCGATTTAATTCACTTCAGAAACATTCATTTGGACTTAAAACCAAGCAGTATATGGTTTCTTGGACGTAAATATCCATCTTTGTTATGGCCTCTCTCTGAAATAGTGAAACTATATATCATGCCTGTTGGAAAAGTTATGATATGTAAACTCTGTGGAAAAGAGACTGACAACAGAGCGAAACATCTTATCTTAGGTTGTGAAAAGCTCCTTGAAGAACGAAACGTCTTCTTTGAGAGGGTGATTGACACTTTAGAGGTGAGAGACGGGGTTAATTTATTTAATCAAGAAGACGATATACTATTGGAGACACTTCTTGGAAGCAGAGTAGATTGCTTGTCGTCTATCGACGATGATGTATGGGATAAACTCATGTTGGTAACGGCAAAAAGCATAACCTCATTTTACAATAAAATGCATGCCCTACTCTCAATCAACATGTCATAACATAACAGCAATAATAAGTAGTTAATCTAGATAAATAAATAAATTAATTTAAAAAAAACAAACAAAAACAAATATTCTGCTGTTGTCAAATTCCGCAATTTTTATGTATTACAGATCACGGAGATATAATGCTCTCTGGCTCATATAATATACGAGTGTCACCTTTTGCTATCTTTATTCCTTTGAGAAGGATTTCATGCTGTTCCTCATATATATGTATAAATGTGTGTATATGTGTGTATATATGTATGTGTAAATATGTGTTTGGGTGTGTAAATATATATGTATGTGTATGTGTTTACATTTATATGTATGTGTGTGTGTGTGTGTGTGTGTGTGTGTGTGTGTGTGTGTGTATGTATGTATGCATAAACATATATGTCATGTAGAAAGAACTACATTGATAATTACACTGGTATACGTTTCCAATTTGTTTCATTTATATTCTTTTGTGTTGTATTTCATGATTTTGTATTATCCTGAATTTGATTAATCTGATGTAATCTCTATTGAAGAGGAAATAAAGTCAGTCAGTCAGTCAGTCATGCATACATACATACATACATACATACATACATACATACATACATACATACATACATACATACATACATACATACCTGGAATAGTATTAACTACGATACATCTGGAATAGTATTGACCGCGATATATATGATGTACTTACTATTAACCACTTTACCTGGAATAGATATATAAGGAATAGCAGTAGCCACGATACATCTGGATTATTATTAGCTATGATTTATCTGGATTATTATTAGCCATGATTTATCTGGATTATTATCATGATTTATCTGGATTATTATCATGATTTATCTCGATTATTATTAGCTATGATTTATCTGGATTATTATTAGCCATGATTTAACTGGATTATTATCATGATTTATCTCGATTATTATCATGATTTATCTGGATTATTATTAGCTATGATTTATCTGGATTATTATCATGATTTATCTCGATTATTATTAGCTATGATTTATCTGGATTATTATTAGCCATGATTTATCTGGATTATTATTAGCCATGATTTATCTGAATTATTATCATGATTTATCTGGATTATTATTAGCCATGATTTATCTGAATTATTATCATGATTTATCTGGATTATTATTAGCTATGATTTATCTGGATTATTATTAGCCATGATTTAACTGGATTATTATCATGATTTATCTCGATTATTAACAGTCATGATTTATCTGGATTATTTCTAACTACGATATATTTGGAAAAAAAAATATTATCCACGATACATCTGAAATATTATAAACTACGATATATTTTGATAAAGTATTACCCATAATATATCTGGGAAAGAATTAACCACGATTTACCTTGATTGGAGGTAATCACGTTTTATCCGGAATGCTATTAAGAACGATATCTTTTTTTTTTTTCGGAAAAAATAATATTTTGAGAGCATATTCTAGTTGTAAGTGAAACAAATAAAGACATTTTTTTTATTGATGGAATGTTAGTACAATATGTATAACCTGTAAATTCGTCCATGACAGCGTTTTAGTCTCATCTGTGTATATTTCGCGAGAGAATGGTATGACCTTTAAATTCCTCAGAAACATGTGATCGCCACGTTTACCCACTTAAAACCGGCTTCACTACGTTACTTGTTTTACTCAGTATATACCACAGAAAAGAGTTTTCAGTACAAGGTCGTGTGTTCTTGCGGGACCGCTATAAAACTATTCGCATCTCTGCTGATTGATTAATAAAAACCAACAAAAACAACAAAAACCCCAAAGGCAAAATCCGATCGTATGAGGAAAGATCATGTGAAGTTGTAAATGGCTGGATTTTCCCTTCTTTTTGAATGAATCTACTAATAGATTAATGACACTTGTAAAATAAATTGATGGGTGAAAGGTGGACTATATATAACTCTGACTTTTTAAATAAATTCCCAATCTTTGATTTTGTTGCAAACCGTGAAAAATGTGGCAATATCTTTTCGTACAAAGTATTGAATTTAAACATGTTATTGGTGAAAGAATTAAAATCGAACTGACAGGTAGACACTAGAAAAAAAAGCATGTCCCATATTAATTCTATGTAGTACGAGGGAACCGTGCTAGCTCAGCTGGTTGAGTGTTGGACAATTTAAGGGTTGCAGGATCGCTACTCCCATCGATCAGTCAACTCCCATTTCCTTAAAATGATATAGACAAGACAAGAATCTGTTACAGGTGCCTTTCAAATTGTGTATACAGCACAAAATCAAGGGGAATGTCTTGGCATTTGATAGCAAAGGCAGCATAATTGACGCTAATGAGATTTCGAAGCCCGTTCCTCGAATGTTTCAGGAAATATTACACCATAGAGCATCTTTTCAGAAAAATGTTGCATCAACAGACGGCGATGTTGCATCCGTCATTTCATTAAAAATCGTGTTGACCCATGAAAATCACAAATTATCTCCCCCTTGACGATCATTTGTAAAGGTAACCACCAACAGCTGTGCACTGTGTTATAAAAAAAACTAATCTACCTACTACTATATATGCATGTACAATCGCATAGACGGATCACACACACACACACACACACACACACACACACACACACACACACACACACGTATAGCTGATATAATAGGGTTTTCCATCTTCTAGACTGTTTAGTTTTCTTGTCTATTTATAGAAGATAGTCATGGAGAATATTACTAAGATACCTGTGATCAGTTCATGGCAATTGGAAATTTTTATAATCGCTTGGAATTCCCAAACTATTTATAGATACACTACATATAACGCTGATAAGACTCTACCTTAAGATTAGAAATCGTTGATTCATCATTGTGAAATAAGCATTATTTACGTTCTATTAGATTAATACGAAATATTGATAATCCACTGTATTAAGGACAGGGAAATGTCAAAGTTATAGAGATTAAATTAGGACATTTACAAACTTTACAGGTATTTACAGGTATAGAATAGAGACATGATTAGTTCATAGCAACCCCCGTATCTCAGAGGCGTAGCTGGGGGGTGGGGGCAGGGTGGTACATATGTCCCCGGGCGCCGTACTAGTGGGGGCGCAAAAATGGGCTTTGAAATAGGTTGTAATGGGTAATGGTGATTTTATTGATGAAAATAATTGGTTTCAGAGTTGAGGGGGGGGGGAATGAATATTGTCCCCGGGCGCCAAACACTCTAGCTACGCCTCTGCCGTATCTCGATCTTATTGATAACAAAGTAACATCATACCGTATCCAAGATATTATATGTAAAAGCTAATTTGAAATATATGAAAGAAAATATCTCAGGTCAAATGAAACTAAGCCCCCCTCCCCACCAAATTAATGGCGAGTATCACATAGTAGATGAATTTGCTAGGTGTATGTTAACTGGATTATAAGTTGCATTCAAAAAGCTGTAATTAAACGTGGATGATTAAACTTACAATGTAGCTAATACTGTGAAAGACATTCGTGCTGACATTAAAGAGCTTTTAAATAAAATTGGAAGTTTCTTTCTAATAAAGCCTAGAATTTTCTAGCTGCACTATTTATATACTAAGCATGGAAAAACTGGGCCAGGATACAATAACATTGGCAAGATGTTTATCAGAGATAGCCAGTAGCCATAAAACATTTACTCAACAAACGATTCGATCTTAAGTGGATTTCACAAATTATAGAAACTTCAGACAGAAAAATGTGAGCTTCTGAAAATCGTAGGATGATTCTGAAGGAATGAATGCGCATAAGACAGTCACACATTTTAGTAAATAACTAAAACATGAAATCTGTTTTCCACCACTACCCCACCCCGAAATCTGGATTTTGACCGAATGTGTTTAAGAACATTCCATTTAGTCACCGCTTTGGCATAGATGACGTTTTATTACTGCTAATTCTGAACAAAACGTTATATAAGGTTTTCTCCAGACTTCTTATGGTGTCTAGTTTGTAATAAAAGAAAATGGCGTGGGTCGCAAATTCAATTTGGATCACAAAGCGCCCGTCTTGAAAACCGTATTATTGCTACCTTCCCTGGATGTATGGTCGTATAAAAATGGGATTTTGACTACAAAAAAAGACTTCTTCTGATGGCTAGTCCTACAATATATTGGTACCGTTCAGACATCCAGTATGGGTTCTCACTATAAAAGTATTATGAAAATGGTGCTAATCTGACGTTCAATATGGCTGCCACAACAGGCATCAGGACAGTCTTATTATCGATATTTCTCTAAAATGGCTGGCCATATCGACACTGTGCTTTCTCCAGAAAGAAGACTTCTTAAGATGATTTGTTTGTTCAAAATAAAAATTGTTGTTATCTAATATCCAATATAGCCATCAATGCAACCAGATTGAAAATCGTTTTATTATTACGCGTCCATAAGTAAATCAAATCAACTTAGGTTTTTTCACCCAAACACTTGCGTCGTTGTTCCTAAATTAAAATGGTGCTGACGGCGGCCATATTGGAAATATTTTTATCGATACTACTTTGAAATTGAAAATATGTTGAGATGGTATTTTTATCAGAGGAGTTCTTATGGTGTCTACGTAGTACAAAATGAGAATGATACAAACTGACCCTGGCCATCTATAGAACATTGTATCTCTAATCCTCACAAATTGATGGCATATCAAGATAGGGGTTTTTCAGGTTATCTAGTGGACACTAAATGAAAATAGTGCAATTCGTACATCCAGTGCTGATGCCACGACGGCTGTCTACAACATTATGAAGTAACAACTCGCCCGGAATGAATGACACACGTTTGTTCATAATTGTTTAATTTGTCCAAATGAAAATGGGGCCAATCGTACATCCAGTGTTGATGCCACGACGGCTGTCTACAACATCCTGAAGTAACAACTCGTCCGGAATGAATGACAAGCGTTTGTTCATAATTGTCTAATTTGTCCAAATGAAAATGGGGCCAATCGTACATCTAGTGTTGATGCCACGACGGTTGTCTACATCATCCTGAAGTAACAACTCGTCCGGAATGAATGACAAGCGTTTGTTCATAATTGTCTAATTTGTCCAAATGAAAATGGGGCCAATCGTACATCTAGTGTTGATGCCACGACGGTTGTCTACATCATCCTGAAGTAACAACTCGTCCGGAATGAATGACAAGCGTTTGTTCATAATTGTCTAATTTGTCCAAATGAAAATGGGGCCAATCGTACATCTAGTGTTGATGCCACGACGACTGTCTACATCATCCTGAAGTAACAACTCGTCCGGAATGAATGACAAGCGTTTGTTCATAGATGTTTAATTTGTCCAAATGAAAATGGTGCCAAACTGTTATAAAATATGTCCAACATAGAAGCTAATTGTGTTATCACTGAAGAATGCCAGAGATGATTTCAATACTTAGCAGTTATCTTAGCGTCAATTTCTTTGAGAGGGACTGTTCTTTATTCAGTATAACATATTATAGGAAACGTTAAATTCCAATTAAAGATTTATTAGAATAACAGGTATATCCCCAAAAGAAGCAGAATAGGTATAATCAAACTCTTTAACAAACAACCATTATTTCGAAAGTATTTAGTTCTTAACTTCTTCTAGTCACAGATCAGAAGAGCTTATGGTATAACGGTACCAGATGGGCGGAGCTTAAGGTGTAAGGAACATTGCATTCAGAAATAAACAAGAACACTAGATATGATTGGTGGATTATGTTTGTACAACCCCAGATTTGCGGAGCTTAAGGTGTAAGGAACATTGCTTTCAGAAATAAACAAGAACACTAGATGTGATTGGTGGATTATGTTTGTACAACCCCAGACGGGCGGAGCTTAAGGTGTAAGGAACATTGCATTCAGACATAAACAAGAACACTAGATGTGATTGGTTTATTATGTTTGTACAACCCCAGACGGGCGGAGCTTAAGGTGTAAGGAACATTGCATTCAGAAATAAACAAGAACACTAGATGTGATTGGTGGATTATGTTTGTACAACCCCAGACGGGTGGAGCTTAAGGTGTAAGGAACATTGCATTCAGAAATAAACAAGAACACTAGATGTGATTGGTGGATTATGTTTGTACAACCCCAGACGGGTGGAGCTTAAGGTGTAAGGAACATTGCATTCAGAAATAAACAAGAACACTAGATGTGATTGGTGGATTATGTAAGAGACTGTACTTTATGTTAGGCTTAATAAAACTTAAGCCTCTTGGCAACATGTGAGATTATGTTAATTCATATCTAAATCATATTTTGTATTTTTATAAACTTTAAAATGTGGCATAAATGGGTGAACATGTACATGTTGTGACTAGATAACTCCTACCCCTGACTAGTTCCAGCAAAGTTATCTCCCTTAAATGCAACGGAATTCCTGGTTTTGTCCTTGTCAAATTGACATTTAACATTGTTCTCTATGACATGCATGCTAAAGTAGGATATAAATATTTATATATTTATATAAATAAGTATATTTATTTCACAAAACATTAGCATTGAGGTCTATGGAAAAACAGTTGGTACCGTGATACCTTATGGAATGGCCTCTTGTCCGTCTTCCAACGTACATTGGTGCACATTTGTAAGGTTAATACACCTTAACTAAATAGAGGACTGCAATGAAACTCAAAACACACACACACACACACACACACACACACACACACACACACACACACACAATAGCGCGCGCACATTCCAAGCAATGTTTCGTTGTAATTAAATAAACAGAGCTGCTTATTTAAATAAAGACTATACTGACCTAATGTTCAATATGGCCGACACATCAGCCATCTTGAACATGTTGTTATCACTACTTCTCTTAAACCGAAAATCGTATCAACATCGGATTTTCACGATATGACTTCTCAAAGTGCCTAGTTGTCAATATTAATCCACTCGGACAATTATATTCACATTGGGTTTTTGACCAAAAGACTTCTAATGATGTGTAGCTAGCACCAAATAAATGTGTTACTTACCATACAGTATGACTGCGACAGTAGCTATTTTGAAGCTCTTTTGTTTTGCAAATATTTATCAGGGATAGTTTAAACTCACATTAGAAAAATGACCATATCTCGATTTCATTGAAATTCTTTTCGCCATTTGAGTAATCGCTTCGACAGACTATTGTTTTCCAGATGTAGGGATCAAATGTACATATTTATTTATTTATTTATTAAATTTGAGCCAGAGGTGTGAACAATAAGGACATCTTTACTTCTGTGAAAGTCTATAAATTAGATCGGTATAATTCTGTCACCCTAGAACGTGTTGTTGCAGACAAAGAGATTTCCTCTTGGTCATAAAGGAGACAAAGAACTATTTCCCGGATGCTTCAGTAACACTTTGTTAATGGGGAAAAAAGTCACGTGGTTTGAAGGCAGCTGCAAACGCAAGAGGGGCCCATCTGTTGTTAACCAGTCTGGATCACTATACAGCATGCGGTACGAGACAAGAATATGACAATGCGTCACACCACTTATCACGAGACACGTAGAATGTAGGTAAACACAAGACAAACAATGGTATCGTCAGAAACTATCAATTTCAGAACAAACTATTATCAATTTCAAGATAGCTAGCTATACGCACGGCCCATGAGGTTCCTATATTTCAGGGGGATAATTATCCACATATTCAAAGTTGAAACCGATAGATGGGACTGCATAAACAAATTTATGATAAATTTAGGCCAAATAGTTTACATTTCTGAAACTTTTGAATATCCGAAACAATAAAATTTGCAATAAATTGGCCACATAAAAACATAAACAGCGTCTTATATTCAGTTATCTTGTAAATAATTTTGACTGGCAACTGCTTAAAAATCAATTTTTAACTTCATATTATTACCTTTAAGACAGTTGATATTGCGTTACCCTAAAAAAATATCTTGTAAACAAATTCTTTGATATGCATTAATCTGCATGTATATATAATTTAGTTTCTTACTATGTTTTCTTTCTATATTGTATGCTATGGATGTTGTTTACTTGTACACTTTGCCATCAAGTTATTTGTTTGCAAGTTTATCCACTTAGATTTTCGTTTTTTTTAAATCAAGGTGTGTATTTCCAATTTAAATTTTTGATTCTTTTTGAATATCTGTACAGTTCAACCATCCATGTCCGTTCATTCGTTTGTCTGCAACTCTCTCTCTCTCTCTCTCTCTCTCTCTCTCTCTCTCTCTCTCTCTCTCTCTCTCTCTCTCTCTCTCTCTCTCTGCCATTTATTATATCTTTGAATGTATATGAAGTTGGCGCGGCCGTATATCATATAATATATACAGGAACAGTATTCAAAAAGCTACTAGACTGTAATGGGTTACGTTAACCGGTTTTGATGTTGATGTGACTTGTCACAGGTAAAATGTTACAACAAAAGAGTATGTTTATTTAACTACAGAATCATACTCTCCACTACAAGTACAGTCTCAGCTGGTACATGTCAATGGCATGGTACAATACAAAGGCCTTTGTGAAACTTGATCAACAAAGGTTTCCCCATTCTGATTAACATTTCCCAGCCGTCTCAAATTCAAATTAGGTCGAATTCTTTTTGAATGATAATTATTGACGTTTGACAAGTAAATACATGACCTGGGGTTTATATTTCCTGTGTGTAGACTTAGTGGTTTGAGCTATGGCTCTTCGCGGTACAGATATTATTGCGTTACCTTTTCACGTATTTTTGTTCATTCAGGACGCGTCATCCTTGTTAAGAGTATGCAAGTATACTTTGCATCAAAAGTTAATAATTTATCTACCCCATAGGTGACAAAGTTTCGTATTCTTCTTTGAAATTTAAAATCTTTTTGAGGTTGAGAGAAGCTAGAAACCGAGACTTGTCGCTAAATGACTTCAACGTGTGGATACCAAAATATTGTTTTATTGGGTGGGTGGAGGAATTGAACAAGTTGGTGATGATTCTTTTAGACGGACACGCTATCCCACACCGCCCCCTTTTAAAATACCTTTTTTTAATCAGTCACTGTTTCAATTTTCCATTTAGTTTAACCTTAACTGTAAAAATACACGAGCTGCTATGTGGCTCCTGTTTACGTGTGGTCGTCATCCAAACAGGTGCTTGGCCCCTGGATCAAATGTGGTCTAAGACGATCGACTTGTAAAAAAATCGCTCAAATCTCACCTTTGATCGACTGGCTCGAATCTCGGCTCTTTCAACATTGATAATTGAGAACGTTAATCAGCAGTATTCCGTGGTTAGCTGGTCCTTTCCAAGCTCTTTCTCCACCAAATATATTGATCTCCACATATAGTGTATCATGAGCTAAAAAATGGCCTTAAACCTTACATATCCTAAACCAAACGAGAATTTTGTTTATATTGTTTATTTCGGTTTTTGTTTCAAAGAAAAGTTTGATTAATTTCGTGGAGAGAGTTAGCGGCATTGTTTCAATATTTTGTATGTACCGTACTCATTTTCGGACCACAGTGTAGTTTGGTGTCCACACCCGTTTGCACTCATCGCGAATCGAATGACATTTATGGTAAACACGGGTTAATTTAAAGTTAAAGCTCCAATCAAAAGATACGTATGGGTGGAACATGTGCACTTTATGATACTCTCTTCTAGACTCTGTTTTCATACATAATTGGCAACATCTGAATATATGAAATAAGTAGGTGATGACAGAAACACTCCCGTACACAGTTTATGTGAGATGTAGTAAACTTATTATTTTGTGAATTAAGTCCAGTCGTGATTTAGTTTGCTTATGTCTTCGAATTTTACCTTTTATGTCCTTTCAAGTTTTAAATAATTATTTTAAATGATTTCAATTTGTAAAGTAATATGACATCATATTCTGCATATAATCCGCGACCACAGATTCAAAGAATTTAAGCTCTTCAAAAATCTACTCGATTCCGTTTATTCTGTTATTCAGTTCATTGTTGGGTGAACCGCTCCGGTGGCCTAGTGGTTAGAGCGTCCGCAGCGGAAGCGGGAGGTCGTGTGTTCGATCCCCGATCGAGTCATACCAAAAACTTATACAAATGATACTAACAGCTGCCTCACTTGACGCTTAGATAATGTGACTGGGTGGAACAGCATTCTACATGTTTGGGGCATGATGCCCCAGTGCTAGACTGCCTCACTGCAGACATCGTAGCGATATGACTGAAAGATTGTTAAAGCTACGTTAAAAATCCTAATCAAACAAACATTGTTGCATTAGGAAAAAAATATTTGTTTTATTATAAAAGTAAACGTTATATCTTAGTTTCAACGGGCAAGAAATACGTCAGTTAATCTACTGGAAGCAGAGCTATAATTTTAATTTTGAGGAGGTGTAGAATACCTTTAAAGAACAATACAGACGTTTGTTTTTAATTTATAATCTTTTATCCCTGGAAATCAAATAATCGTATTATTAAAGGTTATAACGGCATCGCTTGCAAGTAAATGTGTTTAAATGTATCACTCATAAAAGCTGGCACACGTATTACCTGCCCCGAATATGCAAAAGGAAGAAACCTATCAAAGAACAAAGAACTCGCATTCGGACCATCTTAGCTGTTTCTGCGAGACAAAATCATACCTTGTATGTGTTGGTGCTGTAATTGACAGAAAACCACACAGTTTATTGCCGTAAATTGTTTCGCTATAAAGAAACCCAATCTGTTTGCACTATCTCAGCTATTTCTACATTCGAGATTGATCGTTGTTTTATGCAACTTCTGTCAGTTTCCCTTTCGAGATAAGTCAAGACGGTCCTAACATCAGCCAGCGCCATACATTCATGGTATGATCTCTTTAATTGACCTCGAAGATGCGAATGAATTAACTCGCTTACTTAAATATTATATTGAATGGATAGGCGACATGTTTTGACAAACAGTGATTTTTGTGGAATTTTAAGAAAATGATACGATTAATGTTATACCTACGATCAAAATCGTCCTCGATTAGCACGGAAAATAAACGATGATGATCGTTGGAAAGAATTACGCAATTGATGTAGATTCAAATGCAGAAACGCGTTTTCGCCGTTTTTTTTTTTCTTTACGTTTTATAGTCTGTAAGTTGCATTGGTAAAATTAAGATTCATTTTGTGTCATTAAGTGGTAAAGATACAACCGTTTCATCAGTGAGTGATAAATATAATGTTTGATTAGATGTAAAAGTGTCAACACAAAAAGGACGCAACAGACATATGGATAAAATTACCAGCGTTACTCAAGACTAAAATGTACAACACAACGACCTAGTTTTAGTATGGATGAGTTGCCATCATTGAGATGTATCTATATGCCTATTTTCATAAATGTAGGTCAAACAGGCTCGATGATATTGAAGTCGGTTGAAAATACAAACGTCACAATAGCTTTTAAAAGGTTACACTGACTTAATTTTGATATGACCGAGTTGCGATTGACCTACGTAAGAATGTTCACTAGTGTATTTAATATAGGAACTAATGTATTGAGGACATAATAAACAAACGAAAGCACGAACAATCGGGGAGGGGGGGGGGAACACTATATTCCCATATCACTTATTTGGCGAGGATATAGTAGTGAAGAGTCAAACTAAAATGTCCGGAGACATGGCCTTGTATGGTTTGTCTTAGACGTTTGCGTTTGCACTCAAAACTACTGTTGCTGAAGCAATTTCAAATTCATATTCCCATTTCTTCTGAAAGTGACTGCGGATAACAGCTAGGTATGCTTAAAATATCTTCTTGTGTTGATACCCGTCTTATTCTGATAACGTACCCTTTTTGAAAATATCCATTGCTATAATCTCAAGTCATATTCTTATAGTTTATCCTGTAAGAAAATATCCGTCGTTTTACTGTGTCTCTACACTCTTGCTTTTCAAATTCGTTGTCTTGTGGTCATTGAACTTCATCGAAATTTGAGAAAAAAACAAGATTGGCTAAGGGAAGAAATCAGTATTTATCTGGATTCCAATATCAGATCTAATTTTATCTGGCTTCCAATATCCATTACACACATTTCAATAAGAGGATGGGTTACATTAGTTTCTTTTACATTCCAAGAACAGATTTGGGTAGCCTACGGAAGAATCAATTCACAAGCGAAAACACAACTTATATAGACTTTCATTTTTGAAAAATGTTTTTTTTTTCGATTTGTCAAATATTTGCGACGTATATTTCTATTTTTGTTATAGCTCACAAATCTAATATAACTAAACTTTCTAATTTATGATGGCTTTATCATCCGCAATACCTCACTAGCGTGTAGGGCATGACCCGTGGACTCCGGGACATATGTGCTCCGGCTTTTAAGGATTATAGTATTTCTCAAGGATTGTTCTTTGGCAACTCTAGTTCTTTGCAGTTCATGTATCATGCATACAGTTTTCACTTTCTTAATATGGTAGTGTATGTTTTATATCTGTGTATTTGTCCAAAGGTTGTTGCCATTGACGCAAATCGCTGATTGGATACATTGCAAGGTTTTTAGAGAGTTTTTGTTAGAGGTTAAGCGTTTGCTTCAGGGGTCGAGTTCTTAGCGAGTGTTCCAGCAACCATTTAACTTTGGCAATGGAGAAAGATCGATAATCCAACTTGGTCAATCTTTATTGAATAGACTTATCGGAATCAGCTGAGGAAAAAACCCAACCCCCACAGCATTTCATCAATGTCACTGCAGTGTCAAGACCGAGTCATACTGTATAATGTGAATAATCGATTGTGATCTATGTCATTCATTGGCAAGGTTTCTAGTGAATGAGACTTTCACTGAAATATTTGTCTTTGGTTTCTTTACAGACGGTGAATGTAATGGCAATGTTAACGTAAACAATATACTCTGAAGGATTAAACCGGTTAGGGGAGAGCATTTCGCTGGAAGTGTTGAGATTCATAAATATTGTGTCTGCAATGGTTGAACAAGTACTAGAGTTTCCTTGGGAATAGACTTTCACAACTAGAGTCCCATAGCTTTCCGAGCCATACCTTGTGAATTATTGCAGCACCAGTATTGTCGTAGCTGTTTGTGATAATTCTAACGACCCTTCGTTTGTCATTGTTTTGCATTTACGTAATAGAGGTTTCTTGTTTTGAGCGGATATGTGTAGATTCATCTATATACTACATTGAATGGGTAAATATCTTTCACAAGTGGGATACAAAACATCAGAAGTAGACCTATTTATACCTAATGAAATTTTAGTATGTGAAAAAGAGGTTTGAACGTATGATCTTACTATTGTTATGACGGTCTCGTACAAAAACAATGCAAATCGTTAAAAGGGCAAATATTTTACTGTAGGTTTGTGTGTGTATATATATCACTCATATTCAAGACCGTTTAAGTTGCTCTACTCGCGTGAAAAGCTCAAATTCCGGTCCCGGCAATCTCAAGTTTGCAAGGCACTTGAACAGGGGAAAGTCCAAAAATTGAGAGAGGGATACAAAATGGGAGAAAATGAATTTTAAGTCGTTGCTCTGGTCAAAATAAATAAAACACTTACCCTGTACAATATAACTTATCAACAGTTTGTTTCATCTAATGTACGTGTCGTTTCAAGGTCAGTTTTGCATTGTCTATACAAGAACGCACATTTTCTGTGGTCATTACGAAAGGGTTTAGGTACCGTGTTTCGTTAGACTGCGATGGTTTTAATAGCCCTGTTTGGGACGTGGTTGATTTTTAATTTGGGTCTGTCTGTTTACGGCCAGAATGATGGACGAGGCATTGGGAATTTGTCGTCGAAAAATCGGAAAATGACAGTTGAAATGATGCAGAGACGACTTTTTGTTTGTCAAAACAAGTGTCATATGATGAGACTTCCGTAAATCGGTTTATTAATAATGCATTGCTAAGTTAATTCGGATGGGCGTGTACTGATTTTCTGCAGTTAGAAAAAATTATTCCTGCATAGCTTAGCTGAACAAGGGGCGTGTGTTTCCGATATGAAATGCAATGTTTTAATCATTTTACATCGCAAGACTAGTCAGTCCATGTTTTTCTGCTGCAGGAGGATGTCTTCCTCTGATAGAAAATAGGTAGTATCTTTTCTTGTTAAATAAATTATTTCAAGGACGGGCGTCTGGAAGTTTGAAGGACACTGCTTTGGTATCAGTTGTGAGGTGTTGTAAACTAACCCATGTCAGCATTAATTTCTTTTTTGAATTACGATATGACGATATCTGATGTTACGAGAGAGGGGGATAATGTACGATCCCAGAAGTACAAACCTGACAAATATTTAGGTTGTCTATTTATTTGTCTGAAAAGGAAATAGCTCCATATAGACATTCATATAGTGGGATAAGAGAGGAGACAATCCAAACTATGGTTGAAGACCCGAAAATGCCGGATGATATGAATGAGAGGAACAAATAAAATTTGGCGTGACCCGACAGCAAGTAGGTTATCCAGGCGTGCTGGACATTTGAGTTTGAACATTCACTACATTTCATGATGAAGTTTGTCTTATTGGTATAAACAGAACGGCCAACTGCATTCTTTATAAACTTGACGATTATTTATAAGATATTTATCCTTCAAATGTCATGTTCAGTTACATTTTGTTTATGTGCTTGGAAATAAAAGGCGTTTCTCCTTAACAATTAACCAACAGGAAGATTTGGTTCAAAGTGTAGTTGATATTACACATATGTAACACCAACCAACGGAGTTTATTAGCTGTTGTATACGGGAGATCGATACATCCAACTGCTTGACAAGCAATAATATTGACAAAATGTTCTCAAAGTATTCTCAACAATCCCGTTGTTAAACAGTTTCATGCGTATCACGTCATTGTGATTAGATACTAATTGAAAAGCAAATGGATGATATTGATAATGGTTTTACAGTAGCCAACAAAGATAAAACGAAATAAGTCAATAGATATAACACGGTTTCCGTAAAGTACACCAAACTAGATTATATCTTCTTGTTTTGCTCATGCTGGGGAATTATTTTTGGGGCACAGTGCCAGATTACCCAATATGCTGGTTAGGTACATGCCTTTGGGCCCCGCTCCTTTTAGGGGCCCAGCGACAACGGATCAACATAATATTGATAGGAGATAATTTGCGGGAGGGGGGGGGTAAGATTTCGACTGCCAAGGGACTGGCTAAGGGCCTCCACATGGTTTAATCCGGCACTGTTGTGGCAAGCTCAAATTTTCCAATGGCAAGTTCAATTTTCTAGTCAGCTTCCCCTTGGCAAGCTGCCATTTGTAAAATTTGTAAATCCCTGATATAAATATGTCAACGTGCCAGAATTATTTGTTGCATTATTTTAATTTTTTTCTTCACTTGTTAAATCTGGAAATAAAAGTAAGATTGCCGTTGACACCTGCCATAGTGACATATTTAGTTTAATGTGGATGATGCATTTGTTTACCAGCTCCAGAATTTATTTGAAAAATAACAAATGTGTCCCGATATAACTTTGACTTCAGTTTTTTGTCATCTCACTAGGAATGTCGCAGATGTTCAGAAATAATCGTCATATGAAGATACGTAACTGGTCGTGGCCATACATGAGTACACAGGGTGTAAAACCATCAAACTCGAGACAAAAATTGATGTAATTTGGTTTGTTTTCGTTAAATTAAGCTCATGGTTTTCTTGCTGGGGGAGTGACACAGTAAAAAAAACAACAACAAAAAAGCAGGAGAGAAACAGGTTGTATGAAACTCGGCAATCTTTGGATATTTTTTTTTTTTACATGGAATACACTATAATTGTTTATACCAGTCTGCTCTCAGGAAATTTTACCACAATGATCTTTATCTACTAGTCAATTAGAAATTATTGTACGTGCCTTCTAGAACAAGCAGAAAGATATAATTTAATTAAATCTAATAGTTTATTCTCAAATAGATTTGCTCTTATGATACATTGTACAAAAATTGCGTGGTTATTTAATGTTACACGTGCAACTTTAGACCTCTCCCCCCAACAAAGAACAGAAAAAGGTAATCAACAAAAATCTGAAAGGAAAAGATAGACCATGATGAACTGCCTAAAAAATTAAAAGAAACCAATAAACGAAGCACACTCGCATAACCGAGAATGTACACACACACACACACACACACACACACTTTTACACTTTTTAATGATACTAACGTCTGCTCATAGTGTCTTCATTTACCGAAAATGTGAACGGATTTACGGATTTATCGAAAACGCTCCGCGCAAAAACAATAATTCTACACGCTGGTGATTTTGTGATAATTGTTCTTGGCTTAAAGTCAGCAAAATTCAATAGCTGTCCTTCGTTTAAACAGGGTACACGTTCTAATGACTATTTTCAAATTATAAGTACGCTATTTGTCTCCGGCAAAATTTACGCAACCTATATTGTTTACCAGTAAATTTAATTATAACATTTTATAAAGATATAATGGTGCTCACACAGTATCCATAGCATACATTCATTGATACGAGGAATTTACACTAAAAAATTGTCAAATACCTGTTGTGTTTTCTAGTGGCCTTCACCTTTGTTTTCCTCAATAATGATTATATTCTAAATGCTAGGGATAAAGCACCCTTGAAAGTTTTCATAAAGCAGTTTCTTTTTATCATCGTTCTTTTTGTTGATGCAGTGATATATGAACACTTGCATACAATATACTCTGTGACTTAAAAGTTCACGTGTCATCAAGTTATGCCTTAAAAGTCTTAAGAGCAGAGAAAAAAAAATACCGTATTTGCTAGCTTATAAGACAAATCCAACAGCAAACAACGTAGACCCAGGGATGCCGTCTCATACCGCAGTTTGATGCGATTTATTAAGGAGTAAAGATATGTCACGGTATAATGCAATCCAATTATCTTGGCATTAGAAGTACGTTCTGTTGATGATGACAAAGAGGTTACTTTCATTCTGACATAAATTAGGAAGATGTCACATACCTATTGACCTCTAGTAGACGTCAAATGGAAGCCAATTTTAAACAAACTCTCACGAATTGTCTGGAGGTGCCATTAGCACAATTTCATTAGATTTTTTCAAACACACAATAAAAATGAAATCAAGAGAAAATGTAAAGACTCACAATTGCAATGTCCCCCTGAGTTTTACTGCATATTCAAATCCCAAAGCTGACATAATGGGCGGGTGATAAGGGCGTTTGGCCTTATGATGCTGTGCATAAAGAGGGAAAGGGGGGAGGGGGAAGGGGGATGCCATTTTTATGAGCTTGCGGTAGTTTTTGCACTGAAAGAGCTCTGTTTCGTCCAATGCAAATTTGCGATGGCTCTGTCCACATCAGCGGTCTTAGCAAACGCGTGACCGATTCGGACAATTTTCGCAGGGTCCACTAGATTTAAGCGAGAAACCCCATGTGAGCACAGCATTTGGAAATACACTTTTAAACAAAATTCATATCGTATTAAGCTTAAAATTTCTTCCATCGCTTTAAATATACTTTCTCTCTATCGGTCCAATCGGTCTAAGGCCGTCGATGTCAGTCCAATACCCACTCCGACCCGCATGACATTGATCTGGGGGTCATTGTCACGTTGTATGGAACAATAACCAGATTGCAGCATGTATGTGCTAGACCCGAAGGCTAATAATTCCGCGTCATAATTGTACGAAGGTCAGTCTTGTTAACAATGAGGTGTCAAGCCAGTAATTTAAAATGGTCAGGGGAACTCATGACTGGCGCCATATTTTGGCCCACCCAGTTTTATAACATGACCATAACATTGTGAATTTACGAACATCAAGTGGGGATCGTAAATTCACCCTTGACAGACTACTGGGGAGGGGGCAGGGTGTGCTAATTGGAATTGCAAGCTTAAATTTATTATCTTGGGAATTAAACGTCAATAGTTGCTAAACCAATCTTGCGGTAATTATAAGGGAAGATAGGCTACTCCGAGGTCATTCGAAATTGGAAGGAAATGTGTTATTCTGGGAATTACAAAGGACCTTCGGATAGGAGGCTTTTAAGGACCAGAGGAACTGTAGGAGACAGGGAAAGAAACTAATGCAGTTAGTTCCGAGTCGCTGGGAGACAAAGAAAAAGGAAGAACGGAGGCAGAAGTTAGTCGGACTGGAGGAAACTGGAGAACCAGTCCAGAGAAGCATAACACAGATGAGTAGGAACACGGGACAGGAGGTAAATCTATCACACTAAGTCAGATGATGAAATGGGCTGTCATTTGGTCGAGTGAAAGACGAGTGATAAGGTTTGAAATCTGAAGGTAATTTGAGAAATGGCTATTTGTTATTCAGTGATATTATATTGTTGTTTATTTGAATTTCACATTTTGTATATTCATGTATTTAACTGTCGGCATCAATGACTGGGGGCTCGGAGCTTTGCTGTCTTTCACTACTTTAATTTCTGACAAAAACGAACCAGGGTGGGTCTTCTGTAATAATTTAATATAATATTGGGGGCACCCCACCCCAACCTAGTTCACGAGAAACCCTAGATGGGTGCTCTCGCCCGGGATATTAATTAAACATAAATATTTTCTTTACGATCAAAAATTTATTTGTTAGAAAGTAGCAGTGAATAGTGTGCGATATTTTCCATCCTGTGTATTTGAATGTGTTCGATTTTTCATCTTGTGTCTGTTATATTTTGAAATTTGCATGCTTGGTAGATTTTTGAATAGTTACAGTAATTGTGAAGCAAATATCGAGCAAATATTTTACCTGAGCTAAGTTAGGGGTCGACAGGTGAGTATTTGGTTAGAAACGTTAACATCTGTCAATTGGCAGCGTGCATTAAAGAATGCATTAAAGAATGGAAGGCTCAAAAGTCGCCGAAAGATAAACCCAAATGGAGCTGGCCCGGATATCAGCTGCCACAAAAGAACAAGAGCTCGCTCATGCTTTCCACATGGAAAAGGTAAGGGTAACAGCTAGGGCTAACGATAGGGACGACTCCAGTACGATCACTGGGGGAAGCGTATGACCACTCATCGACCACCGAATGGTACAGATAAATATGTCGCCATTCAATGACAAAGACGAGTCCATTGACGATTTTCTCGTGCAATTTGAGAAACTCACAGCCGCTCACAAAATTTCTGCGCAACATTGGACGATCAAAGTCTCAGTATTTTTGCAATGTGCAGCTCTCAAAGTTTACCACAACTTAGCTGCCGACGAGGCTGATGACTACGATGTGTTCAAGAAGGCCCTTCTTAGCCATTATCGGCTGACTGCTGAACGTAAACATTTTCGGGACTCGACGAAAAAGACAACAGAGTCCCATTCTCAATTCTAGACCCGCGTTCGACGGTTATTTGAGAAGTACGACGGGCTACGCGAGGTCATTCATACTCAAGGGGCATGTCCTGAGTGCGTTCCATCGCAAGTTGACAGTCTTTCTATCAGCGAGAGAACACTGGTTGCTCGAAGAAATCTTTAGCATGGCGGAGAGGTACGATCAGGCACACTGGAAGAGAGGATGTTTTAGGGTCACGGACCGACCCCAAACCACTGAGTCGCGCGCAGAGTAGGGGAATGAGATTAGGCTGTCCATAACCGTCAGGGCGACAGGAAGGTCGGAGGAGGAACCTCATGTAAGTATGCCACCAATAGACCCGGAAAGGCCTCACCCACGAGAAACGGACTAGAAGGTCGGCTAGGGTGAATGCCGTTGCTAGAAAGAAGTGCGAGCCGGAGGCAAACTGTAAACCAGCAAACTGTGCGTCTGCAAGTGTCAACGGAGAAGGCGCCACCATCTTGTTCGGCACTGGGTGTAGCTCTACAGCTCTTGTCGACAAGACATACGCAAAGCCTGAGGACTACACAGAGAAGGTAATTGAAATACAGTACGCGAACAGCACGCATGACTCGTTGTCAGTGGCTGTCATTGACCTCGATTCCCCGTACGTGAAGTGGACAATTGAAGCTGAGTGCTTGGTTGAACTGTCAGATGATGTCATACTGGGATGTCGTTATGTGTTTCCACAACAGAACCCGAAACCTGCACACCGATGCCGGTAAGTGCTGTGGAAATCAGGTCCAAGAATCGACAGACGAAACCTACTGCAATGGAAGCTACGTTGACACCGGTCAGTAACGTATATGCAGACGAATTGAGAAAGCTTCAGCAGGAGAACGAAACTCTGGTGCAGTTGCAAACATACGCTAAAGAGGGAACAGATAAGGAAATTCCGGTGAAGTTTCTTGTATCGCCACGCCAGGAAAGGTAGCAAACACTGTATGCAAGTCGTCGTACCAAAAGAGATGCGAGTAGAAGTGTTAAAACTGACGTACGAGAGTCTTATGGGATGACACATGAGAACTGCCAAGACGCTTGACCGTCTTGTCAAAGAATGCTTATGGCCAAGGGTCCAGAGAGATGTCAAGCGGTTCTGTCTCTCCTGTGACAAGCGTCAGAAAATGGCACCGAAAACGGATCATTGATCCATCCCCTTGGAGAGTACCCCTTTATCGATGAACCCTTTCGACGCTCCGCGATTGACGTAATCGGACCGATAAAACCCGCGTCGTCGAACGGAAATCGATATAGTCTAAGGGTATAAAATTACGATGTACGCTCTCCTGAAGCTGTCGAGTTGCATATTATTGATTCAGAAACCGTCGCTGCAGCGCTGTATGGGACATAGTCAAGAGTCAGAGTACCCGACTAGATCCTGGCCGATCAAGGGACACAATTCTCGAGTCGCGTGATGGCAGTGGTGAACTGATGTCGATTAAATCAAGGCACGCTGTCTCCAGAAAAGGCATTCATGAGATTTGCCGGGTATTACCAAAGGTATGTGGCCAATTTCAATGCGATTTCTGGGACGTTCTCGGACCTGACAAAGAAACGATCCCCCGGGTAAAGTTATTTGGACGGAAGCGTGCGAGCACTCTTTCCAAACGCTAAAGGATAGGTTTACATCCGACGCGTTTGTCCGCCTTCCAGATCTGTCCAAAGACCTCGTGCTTCGCACCGACGTATGCGAAACAGGACTGGGAGCAGCACTGTTACAAGAACACGAGAGGACGCTTTTGCCTGTCGCGTACGGCAGTCGGAAGTTGTCTGCTGCCGAGTGGGAATGCATCGGAATCGTATTCGAAATATCACGTTCGAGCGGTACTTATACAGGCGCAAGTTCATATGGAGACTGACCAACAACCCCTCGCCTATCTCGCGCCGGCGAAATTGTCAAATGGACGCTTGATGTGATGATCGCTGTTCTTACAGCATTACCAGATGCTGATCATATACGTACAAAGAACAGAGAACGTAGGCACTGATTTCATGAGTAGGAGCGCTGAAATGGCATAGATCGCTCTGTAAATAACCGTATGTTGTGAGTATATTCGTGTCCGTAGTCAACGTGTAGCGTCGCTATGATTTTGTTCTTTTGATGCGTGTGTAACGCATATTTGCAGTTATAGCAAATGTGGGGGAATTCAATCCTAATTTTATTCCCAAGCGTGAGCGGTGGGTGGGTTGTCTCCATCACTACTTCAATTTCTGACAAAAACGAGCCAGGGTGAGTCTCCTGTAAGAATTTAATATAATATCGGTGGACCCCCACCCCAACCTAGTTAACGAGAAACCCTACAAGGAGTCATTATTGAAAATCAGTCACATATATGCAAAGTCTTCTTGCAATAAATGCACATATAAAATGTGGTAGTAAAATACTTGAAAATGTCATAGCAATTTAAATTTGTGGTATATCTGACCTTTGTCCACCTTTAAGCGACCCCAGTGATGAGAGCCAAAGATGATCATCTCCCCTGCAAATGGTTACTCCAAGAGCAACACAACGATGAAGATTGTACTTTTAAATGCAGCGCTTTAGGCCTTTTGTAAAAAAAAAAAAAACAGCTTCCTAATTATAGAACATTAAAAACAGCACAACAATACAGGAAATATGCACAAGGGCTACACGTACACTCTACAGATTTTAAATAGAGTGTTGACCAGGCCCGGCCCTACGGCAAGGCAAACAAGGCAAGCGCCTTGGGCACCGCGATTGTAGAGGCGCCACGCTGCTGACGGAAATCAACTCCGCAGTGCAATTATTTTGCTTGGGGTCCCGCTCACTGCTTGCTGCCTTGCGCTCTGCACATCCTAGGTCCGTGTTCGGCGTTGAATAACGTATAAAATCACCAAATAAGTATTTTCCATCAAATACAATGCCAGTTACATTTTTCTTTTAGAAGCAGTTAGCTGGTCTCCAAATAGGAACGTCTGCCACCTTTTGCCTCATTAATTTTGATAAATTAAGTAATTAGATGAGTCAAGTTTCATGTATAATCTACATATAGTCATATGCAGATGTTTTCCGGAGTCACGCGTGCCATGTCATATCCAACATTTCATCAATTCAGTTTGTACACACACAAAAAAAATATGAATATCGTCATTAATTTCATCTGTAAAAGAAGAACACGGAACACATGGCGTATATCTCTGGTGCAGCACCCACGCGTGGTTTTGCGGTATTACGTATTTCATAATAAAATACCAATGTGTCTTACTCATATCATGCAAACGAAATTTATGTATGTTATTGTCAATGCATATGTAATATTATTTTTTTGTAATAAATGCCTTTCAGAGAGAGAGAGAGAGAGAGAGAGAGAGAGAGAGAGAGAGAGAGAGAGAGAGAGAGAGAGAGAGAGAGAGAGAGAGAGAATTTGTTGTTTTGAACACTTTTCATAGTAGATGTGTTTATTTGCCATGTAAAGAAATGAAATATTTTCTGTTACAGAAATTTACTTAAATTCTACCGCGGCTTTCACTTTAATAATTCTGATTTTTTTTTCTTTCTAATATCTTACAATTTACTCTGACTAGTTTAATGCTTATAAACACATAAGCCTGCGATAGAAAAACTTCTTTGTGTTTTTGCACAAGGTACCTCGTTTTGTGGAAAGTTGTAGAGGAGTGCATACCAATTTATTCCTATAAACAATAAGATTTTATAATTTCTCATTGTCATGGCAACCTGAATTCATTGTCCCTTTTTCATATCTTGGAGCTAACGCGTTGTACATGGACCTACAACAGAACATCCCTTCCGGTGAACTTGACACATGAAATAATGACCAAACAGCATTTTACTCACAATGAATGTACAAAAATATTGTGCGACGTACATCAATTTTATTATCTGTCTCCATTTGCCGTTAATATTCCTGTCAGTCCATTCATTTAGAGGAATTATACGCCGCTATATGTACATAAATTGTCGCCATATCTACATAACATAATCCAAAAGAAAACAACGTTTAAATTCCAAAGAAATAAAGGTGTTGTGTTCAATTTTTTTTCTCCAATTTAACAATGGGGGAATTTATCTTAATTGACCTTAATAAGAAGAGATAATTAAAAGCAATAAGACAAGATATTTTACAACAGTAAGAAAAAGATACCAAACTATTACAGTGCAATATGCTGGAGCTTTCTTCTCAATTTTACTGATACAAAGCTGGTTTACCATCTCTTGGAGGGGATACATATTTTAGACGAAAGTTTCATTGCTATAATCATCAAAATAATTTAGTCATTATATATAACATATTTTTGTGACTTGGTACATGCGTTCTTTATTTGTTTTTAAAAATGTTTTATTTTTAATCAATGAAAAGCTTCAGCCTGTTTATAAGGAATAAGACCGTAGGACTTGTGCGAAGAGAGCGGAGATAATAATAATAATAATAATAATAATAATAATAATAATAATAATAATAATATCAATAGTAATAGTAATAATAAGTTATCAACATTATCATCTCAGCTGAAGCGACATACACAATATATTAATACATCAGTGTGAAGTATCTGAATGATTGGGAATCATATTGGGAGTCTTAGAGTAAATGAAAATGAATGTAAAATATATGCACACCTTAAATCTAACTCGTCGGTGAACTGAAATAATTCGTTTTCACTCCCAGATCGCAGTGAGATTTCTTCAAGTAATTAATACCAGAAAAAAATTGCACGTTATATTTCTTTTATTTCACTTGTCTATAATAGGGGTCTGTTGTGTTTTTTTTTAAATTTTTTTTTCTAACAATTCATAATTTCGAATTCCAAATCATGAAAAATCACATTTATACTTGCTTATAAGCCGGGTCCAACTACAACTGGATCTGTCGTCGCATAATGTGGCGATAGATCATTGTCTATGTTGTTTCTTGCCCAGATTACTCATAACAATATGAATAAACTAGATCTGTTTGCAAGTTAAACGATGACAGGCCTGGGTCTATGCAGTTCGCAGTGAGCCCCTACACAAAAGCGAGTAAATACTGTATGATTTGTCACGCAATAAAAAGAGGGCAATATCCTTTCAAATTTGGATCGAGCTGTTATTAGCAATGTCTGCCGAATTATCTGGCTAGCAGTTGAAAAGAACAGAGAACAGGTGGGCTGCATATCGCGTAGCCACGCCGTGATGTCACGACATCTGCTTTTTAAAATCTAATATGTGAACAAAGCTTGTTCACTTCGGAACAGTTCATGTGTATTTCCGATCTTAAAGGAATAGGGAACCTACAAGTTGATTATATATTATCTGATTGCCTGTCGTTCAAAATTATACTTTATCTTATTCCCGTACACCGTTCTCGCTCCGTTTAGTAATTAAAAGGAAATATTTAGGCTATCCGCACAAGTGCCTGAGAGTTAATGAGATACGTATCACGTGGTCGGTAGTGACGTCACAGGATCTATTGCTAACAGTAAACATAGCATACTCCAATGATTGCTAGCACGATTCAGATAATTTCTTTCCCTTTTGCATCATGGAAAATTGCGAGTACGATTTCCCATATTTCTCTGTAAGCGTGAACAATTTACCGTATCAGCTTGAGCCACGTTTGAAGACTTAACAACGAAGAATGTAGTGATGACAACGGCGTTATGTTCTTCGAATGTCACTGTCAGAATGATGAGGATAGTTATCAGAGTGAAGATGGACGACTCGAGAAAACACAATGGTTTGTACCGATTTATACTTGTAGCAGGCATTTCATATACTGTATATATAAAAATGAGCAGAACGCACGTTACATTTCACTAACTGAAACTGAAACTTTGTCAACTCCTGTGTGTATAAATATGCAAGCTTTGGTGCACCCAAATTTCGATAATTATCCCTCGATTGCCTGAAACTTTTAAAGATTACCGATAGTGCGAGTTATCAAAGCAGATGCTCGTAAAGCTGTATTTTTGTCTTTATGTCTTGCTAAATTAAACATTTTTAAAAATATTAATTAGCAATGTTTTCATAATTTTTAAAGCAATGAAAGCCACATATTTTGTAAATTTATAATTGCTGCATTGTTGCAGAACACTTATTCTAGTGGAATAGTGACGTGCTGTACACTGTAAACACACATACTTTTTTTGTTGTTCATTATTTTGAACTTCAACTACATTTACACCTTCACACAGTGAAATATATGTTTTCTTTTTCAAATAAAGGACAAAAGCCCATGCAGAATACAGGACTATGCAAATGAATGTCAGTACACACCAACGATTAACTCCTTCTGCCATCTATAAACATTATAATCCCAGGTTCAATGTTATCACAAGTTACACTGAATATTAATCTATTAAATACAATTTGACTCATAATATCACATGGACTTGACAGTGCTTACTCTAAACTTTGCAGGGCAACATACATGTACTACTGAGGAATAATGTTGTTTTGTCAAACTTTATTTCAAATGCAAAATCAACATGCTATTTCTAATCCACATCTTTCCTTTTGAATGCTTACAAAATGTTGAAAGTGATTTTTAAACATTCTTGAATGGCCAAAATTATGCTGTGCTCTTTCCTTACAGGTGTGATTGTAGATATTGCCAAATGATTCACTTGGCAATTGAGCCCTTATGCTGTCAAAAGGTGGAGATGATTGAGAAAAAGAAAGGTGACCTGACATGTATAACCCTCCATGAAAGTTTCATTGCAATTTGCTTAAACAGACACATGCTGGAAGTATCCCTGTTTGAATACCTGGAACATCATGGACCTTTGGATGATAATGAACCAATTACACAAGTAATTTTTCCAATCTTTCATAAATTTCTTCAAAATTCCTGTTGATATTTTTATATAAGATTTTCCTATACATTTTACAAAACAAACAATTTGCAAGATTTTCTTCAAAGTGTTTTCATATTACAACTCATGGAGGTAACATTTATTGCAGAAGGATGCATTCCATTATGATCAAGCTGTGATGGTCTTGAACTTCTGAAAAGAATGCAGTTTTTTTTAGAAGAAAATGTAGTTTTCTCTTTTAAGACTACCCTTTCTTGTTTTTCTTTGGGGTGATATCTAAACTTTTTTAACAATATATAGCCTCGATAAATAAAACTGCTTGTTTTGAGAAAGGAATAACAGGTTTGGTATAAATTCTAATAAATACTTGTGTTGACAATGATTTATTCATTTTTTGTTTATCAACTAGGTTTAAAGAGTCTTCACGAACACAATAAAAAAACAACAAAGGAATAGAACTATTTTATAATGATATGGGTCATTTCACATGTATGTATATGTATTCAAAGAAGATTAATAATTTGATAAAAAGATAAATATATCAAACATAATTCACCATAAGTACTAAAAGTACAATTCAGCATAATTTACAAAAGATGAAATATCTTAACTCTTGTTCGAATTTACTCTTACATGTATTCTATATTTATTTTCAGAACATAAAGGCATATAGCATATCTACGTTTTGTCAAATGGATTTGGAATCGACTAGGCAGACACAGCCATAAAGTGCTTCCATCCTGTGTTGTCAAAACTAGAAGAATCTTTTTCCTTAGAGGAATATGTTGGCTTCAAATATGCTGCACCATAAAAATTATTGGATTTCAAAAAGCATGATTTTTGCTTTATGATGAGTGCATCTTTTTGAAAATTGTTTGTATGGTATGATGCTGTGAGCGGTGGTCGATACTGAGATTCCCCTTTCATGAACATGTATGCCTCTGTGTGTGCAGGCAAGATGCACCAAGATATGAAATCAATAAACTTTTTTTTCATTTTGAACTTTTATATTTTCTTAATGATTGATTTTAACCTGTGTTCCAACATAATGAACTTTAATAAAAATTTATTTCATGAACTACACATTTAATTATTTTATTTCTAGTTCAGATTTTACTATATATTACTTTATTTCTTCTAATTACTTCCAGTGCTGGATTACCCATTAAGCACACTATACTTATTTTCAAGGCACCAGCCCAACAATGGCTTTTGTATCACTAAGAGGGAGCACTTTCAAGGATGCAAAAGGCAGGTGGCATTGGCTAGCCTTTGCGGATATTAAAATATGCTGAGCAGTCTAAATACGTATCTCTGACAATTTCAAAAGAACAAGTCTACTTCCCAGTAACCTAACAATTACTTGTGCTAAAATTTAATTAATTTAATGCATTATATTGAAATAGTTCAACTTGATAAAATTGGATACAGCTGTATTATCAAAGTACAGACTATAATGTCTGGGAGGGCAAACAACATGATCTACATACATTCATCAATTCTGCCAAAGTAGATTTGGACACCAGAACATGTTGCTGATCTTCTGGTTTTATATCTTATCAAGCTTAAAGTTCATATGCATATCTTTAAAGTCACTGTCCTCTCCATCATCAGTATCTGAATGTGGTTCATATTCTGAATCATGGTGTATATCAAGGTCAATGTCATCCTCACTGCTTGGTTCATTTTCATTATCTGAATCCTCTCTTGGTGTTAGGAGCTCAGACTGAATTGCTATTGATCTTGCAGCTCAAACCTGAATTTTGTGAGTCCTTGTGGGATCAAATTTAACCTGAACTTCACACTTTGTTTTATTTTTTGTGGTTGGGCCTGAGGAATTGCTACAAACAATTGTATGCTGAGTTCAGCATCATCTACCTCTACCAGGGCACATGCACATGCAGGTGTATCAAGAACATAATTTGCATTGTAACTTTGCATTGCTTGATGTAGAACCTGAAGGAAAAAAACCATTATTATTGACAAGAAAAAGCATTTGCAGTATCTTTGAAACATTTGAGTAGTCAAATAACAACTGATTAATTACAATGATGGCCGCACTAAAGGGGAAAAGGAAATTGAGGGGAAGGCACAAAGAAGTGTTTATCCTATGTCATAGCCTAAGACTCATATTTCTCGGGTGATATCAGTAGTGAAAAACATGAAATTATGCATTCCACTATATTTTAAATACACATTAGTGTTACTCTAACGTTAGCGTCATGAACAACTCATTCCAAGATAAATATTTTCCAGAAATATATACAGTAGTATACGCAATTATTCAATTTCTGCAGCACTTGGGGTGGGGTCCTACTATATACTGCTAAGCCCGACAAAGCCAGACAAAGCCAGACAAAGCCTAACAAAGCCTAACAAAGCCATACAAAGCCATGTCAAATCAAATAATATTTATATTTTTAATTATATTGATGAATAAATTAACAAAGCCGAATAACTAGTTTTCAACATATTTATGCAAAATTATATGACCGAAAATTGGAAGACGAGTACAAATTCAAACTTAAATAATGGCAAAGTATGACAAAATCTTACGTAAACTGTTTATTACCGTATCCATTGTTCATTGAACTTATCGAAAGAAAGTGCAATTTTTTCAATATGTACTAATCACACAAAGCCAGACAAAATCATACAAAGCGTAACAAATTCTTACAAAGCCTGACAGTCATAAAAGTCATTTTAGACAAGTGTGTTTATATTGTAAATTATATTGACGAATAAATTAACAAAACTGAAGGACTAGTTTTCAACATAATTATGCCAAATTAAATTGCCAATAAAATTTGGCTACAAAGTTCGAATTAGAATAATAAGAAAATCGTATGTAAAATCTTTATTGTAAGTTTAAAAACGTTTCTTTCCTTGTAATGAGTTAAATATATAATAAAAAAAACAATGATCAGAGACAAAGCAAACGCTTTCTAGTTCTGTTATATTTATTGATATAAAGTATGTATCAACACTATATATTATCAAATATTTTTAGAATGTTACAATATTGTACAAATAATAAAAAGAATATAATGAACAATATATACACTCTTTTTTTTAATCTGGCTTTGCGTGGCTTTGTTAGGCTTTGTCTGGCTTTGTTAGGCTTTGTCGGGTTTTGTTAGGCTTTGTCGGGCTTGTTAGGCTTTGTCGGGCTTTGTCAGGCTTAGCAGTAATTAGTAGGACCGTTGGGGTGGGTGTGTGTGTGATAATCTTTGAGAATCTGATATGAATAAAGCGCAATTTTATGTAGTTATTATTGTTTAAATACTTCAATTTCATTATGCTCACGACATTGATAGAAATTAGAGTGCATACAACATATTTATTTACCTCTGCATTCCGCAGTTTGTGATAGGCTCCTCTTACTAGTTTCGGTTTGATAGTTGTGAACCACTCAGATCTGTCGGTAGATCTTACCCCAGTCCTAGGGTTTGAATAATATCAGGTAATGATGTCGGCCTCAGCCTCGACTGTCATTTAAATATCCCAATTCTGCACATCTTTCTGGATCAACTTTTATACTGATAGTTTGAAAAATGAAGACTGCAAAGTCTATGAGTTACCGGCTCAAAGTTCTCACGGGGTCATGGCGACAGTAATAGATCCAAGCCGTTCGTCGGATTTTGTCTTTAGAAAATCGGAAAAATGTAGTAGTCGAATTGTTATTGCATTCAAACGCTTCACAGTGGGGCATTTTGGAAGATTCTTGGAAAATAAACTCTAATATTAACACTAATAATCTGCCTACTCTCAAGCACAAGTGGATCAACATAACGCTGAGCCGATAGCTGCTAAGATCCTGTGATGTCACGTTTATTCAGCCTCGTTTCCACTCGACAAATATGCATATTGGAACGCTCACGCAATTCTTACCCTATAATGTACTGTATATTTTTTTCGGTGCAACTGGGTCGCCCCAAACTACTATTTAATTTATCATATGTATCAAAATGAGTAATATAACCACGACTTTAACTGTAAGTTCCCTTTTCCTTTAACAATAGTTTTCGTGTTAAAGCGGAGGGGGGGGGGGGAGGTAATATATTTTCTGTATAATGGTAGATGAGTAATTGCTGATAACATGTTGTATAAATTCAAACTCGAGAACTTTACACTTTATTGCACACGCTTATCACCACTCTGAATACCTCAGTTTTCCACAGCGGCAGGATAAGGAGAAAGCCCGTGATATTCCGAATTTTCTTCGCTACGTATTATCGTGCCCTACCTATATACAAAAATGACTAGTATTTTGAATACACAAGCAATTATACCCTATCCCAAATTACATCGTGTTCCTTGAAACCATGTATTTTTAATTTTAAAAATTCTGTCCTGAGAAAAAGGTATGTATTGCCAAATGAGTTTTGTACAAAATAAGTAAAATAAACACATTGTTCCTCATTGTTTAATTGAAACAAAGGATCTAATAAAATAAATGAAAAAAAAAAACGAAAAAAAAACAAAACAAAAAAAAAAAACGTTTGTTTGCTTATCTTTCAGTGTAACTTGCCAACAGTCTTGTACAGAACACTTCAAATCAATTTAAAGTCCAGAAAGTTGATGTGATATAAATGTCGAAACCAATATACCCGGTCTTGATGTATAAATATGTTTAGAAATACAGTCAAAACTGCGCTGTAGACAACATCTTTTAAGAAACCACATGAACTGTGCTGTAAACTACCTCTTTTAATAAACCACCTGTCATAAGAGGACACATGATTTAAATCTACATTTTATACTTTAGTTCCTCACAGAGGCGTAGCGATGATATTTTGCGCCCGGGGACAAACTATAAAATTGGCGCCCCAGCGATCTTGTGACAGATTTATTACCCTTGTTTTCTTATTATAATGTAACGTTGCAAGCCTCATTTTGGCGCCCCTGTACCTTGGCGCCCGGGGACATATGTACCCCCGCCCCCCCCCCCCCTCGCTACGCCTCTGGTTCCTCACAGTCCTGCATAAATGCGCCCATCTTCATCTCGTATGGGGGTGGGGGCATAGGTAATCTCTCTTAAGGCAGGTTACAAAGCTTTGTATACAGTTCCACACTGCGTGTTTCAAGAAATGAACGTACCATAAAGGTGAAACTTTGAAAGCTTTCACTCCTACGTTTATTTTCATTGATATCATGTTGTCTTTTTCAAATAAGTAATTATCAGTTTCTTTTTTTATCCTCACTGTTTTTACGGATACAAATTAAAAGCAATTTGATACATGGTCGACCTCCAGCTCAACATGTAATGGATGGGAATGGTATTTAACTAGCCCGCATTTACTACAACAATAACATCAACAACACAGACAACAACACAGACAACAACACAGACAACGGTAACAAAGGACTCTCGCATTACACGGAGAGGACTAAGAAAAGTTAATTGGTCAGGAATCTGAGAAAGATATGAAGGTCATGAATAGTACCATGGTATGGTACCCTGCAAATAAGCAATGAAAATACTAGGAATAATACCATGCAAATAAGTAATGATAATACAAAGGAATGGTATCCTTTAAAAAAAGTAATGAAAATGCAAAGGAATGGTACCCTTCAATAAGTAATGAAAATACTACTAACATAACCCTGCAAATAAGTAATGAAAATACTACTAACGGTACCCTGTAATAAGAAATGAAAATACTAGGAATAATATCCTGCAAATAAGTAATGAAAATACAAAGGAATGGTACCCTTTAAAATAAGTAATGACACTACTATGAATGGTACCCTAAAATAAGTAATGAAAATACTAGGAATGGTACCTTGCAAAATACTACTAACGGTACCCTGTAATAAGAAATGAAAATACTGCTAACGGTGCGCTGAAATAAGTAATGAATATACTAACAATGGTATCCTGTAAATAAGTAATGAAAATACTACTAACGGTACCCTGCAATAAGTAATGAAAATACTAGGAATGGTACCCTTTAAATAAGCAATGAAAATACAAAGGAACGGTACCCATCAATAAGTAATTAAAATACTATGAATGGTATCCTGCAAATAAGTAATGAGAATACAAATGAATTGTATCCTGCAAATAAGTAATGAAAATATAAAGGAACGGTACCCTGCAATAAGTGATGGAAATACTAGGAATGGTACCCGTTAAGCATGTAAAGAAAATACTACTGACGGTCCCCTGCAATAAGTAATGAAAATACTAGGAATGGTACCCTGCAATGTATATGAAATGAAAAACTATTAACGGTACCCTGCAAATAAAAAAATGCCTTAGAAACCTAGAACTAACATTAAAACCCGAGCTACTACGGAAATCCCTGACAAATAAGATAAAGCGGCCCGATGCAAGATAAAAGGTGATCTACACTACTACTACTACCAATAATAATAATAATAATAATAATAATAATAATAATAATAATAATAATAATACAAAGAGATCAGCAACAGTAAAAATTCAAATTTATGTCAAAGCTTCCATTCAATCGATAAGAAAGGTTGAATGGTATTTCCTTAGTCATTACATTGCCTATAAATATTACTTAATAATTGGATCACATGTCTGTATGAATTATTATTGAACATGTCTGTATGAATTACCATTGAACATGTCTCTATGAATTATCATTGAACATGTCTGTATGAATTATCATTGAACAAAGGCTCATTCGGTCGTTGCAAACCTTGGAAAAGGGTTGTTGCCACGCTTGGGTGTATCGTATTCAATAGGTTTTCGGGTCATCTTTTTACTGATCAAATTTGTCATAAATGTCAAATGATAAGAAAGAGTTAGAATATGTTGCCAAATAGATCCATTTATGTCTCTGATAATTTATAGTTCTTTTTATAACTGATATAGTTGACGTCACAAAGATACCGCAGAGTATGGCAAAAGACAAGGCAACTGTGTAGAGCAATGATGAAGTAGTCTCAATCATTCAAAAACGGGGCAATTTTTCGCATATCTTTATTCGTGCTGTCAAATAAAAATGTTTTCGAAATACTTTAATCCATTAAAAAGTCCGAACATTGTATTGCATTTGACGAGCTTAAACATTATGTCTACACTGGAGTCTAAGTATCCAGGGTAGGATCGAAATCACAAGTCAAGTTGCCCTGTTACGTTGTGTGCTAGAAATAGCTATATTATACAATCCTAAACATTGCAATTTGATGATTTAAAAAAAGTTATTAAACCTATTTCCATTTATCGTCAAGATCATAAGCATATTTAACAAATATTTTCCCTGTGAAGGACATACAAATGTTTGTCAAAGTCCAAGTTAGACTTTCATTTCATAATCTTAGCTTTATCCAGGCTGTAAGTGAAAATTAAGGACGGATTGATATCTACTACAACTTTTACAACAGGCATTTTTTGTTGTGAAAAAAATATGAAGATCTAATTCGCATGAACATCCTAGTGCACTCGCTCACTCGAACTAGGTTTTAGAACCAAACACGAAATTATATAGTTATCGAACATCCTGGCTAACTCGAACTAGGTTATAGAATCAGACACGAAATTATATACTTGTATGAAACCTAGTTGTTTGAACTAAACAAGTTATATTGCAATTCATATCGGGTTAGTTCCTGAAGTTTTATTTTTGTATACCGCAACTCCACAATAAAACAAAATAAAAGCAACAAACAACAGATATACGTTCTCACTCTATTACGGATCCAGTAAGAATTATTGCTAGATTCCAAATGCTTTCGATCAACCGCAGCATTAATAAATCAAGTATAAAATATGTCTTCGGACAAACAGCTGCACAGTAAACATCCATCTTACAAAATTTATTATCTTTGAAGTTTTTTAATCAACGGAAATCTTTGCAGATGTATAGTTTATTGTTGTTTCAAGGAAATGTGTCTAACTATTGCATACTTACAATTGTTTTATTCTCTCTGCCTGTTATTCTTGTATAGTCAAAGACTTTTGAGACGAAAATCCATTGCTTTTTGGATAATTTATTGCTACGGTCTGTAGATATAGATTGATAAATAGGCTTAGAACCATTTAAACACGTGTGTGTACAATTCACTTTGTTTCAGACGATATCAAATGAATGTACTATTGTCTCGATGATTTTCTACTACTATCTCAATGATTTTGTACTATTGCTCTAAGATTTTGTAATATTGTCTCTAAGATTTTGTACTATTGTCTCGATGATCTTCTACTACTGTCTCGATGATTTGTACTATTGTCTCTATGATGTTGTAATATTGTCTCTAAGATTTTGTACTATTGTCTAGATGATCTTCTACTACTGTCTCAATGATTTGTACTATTGTCTCTAAGATTTTGTAATATTGTCTCTAAGATTTTGTAATATTGTCTATGATTTTATACTGTTGTCTCGATGATTTTGTACTATTATCTCGATGATCTTCTACTACTGTCTCAATGATTTTGTACTATTGTCTCTAAGATTTGTAATATTGTCTCTAAGATTTTGTACTATTGTCTCGATGATCTTCTACTACTGTCTCAATGATTTGTACTATTGTCTCTAAGTTTTTGTAATATTGTCTCTATGATTTTATACTGTTGTCTCGATGATTTTGTACTATTGTCTCGATGATCTTCTACTACTGTCTCGATGATTTGTACTATTGTCTCTAAGATTTTATAATATTGTCTCTAAGATTTTGTACTATTGTTTCGATGATCTTCTACTACTGTCTCAATGATTTGTACTATTGTCTCTAAAATTTTGTAATATTGTCTCTAAGATTTTGTAATATTGTCTATGATTTTATACTGTTGTCTCGATGATTTTGTACTATTGTCTCGATGATCTTCTACTACTGTCTCAATGATTTTGTACTATTGTCTCTAAGATTTGTAATATTGTCTCTAAGATTTTGTACTATTGTCTCGATGATCTTCTACTACTGTCTCAATGATTTGTACTATTGTCTCTAAGTTTTTGTAATATTGTCTCTATGCTTTTATACTGTTGTCTCGATGATTTTGTACTATTGTCTCGATGATCTTCTACTACTGTCTCAATGATTTGTACTATTGTCTCTAAGATTTAGTGCTATTGTCTCGATGATCTTCTACTAC
Source organism: Unio delphinus (assembly GCA_029339505.1). Classification (NCBI taxonomy): domain Eukaryota; kingdom Metazoa; phylum Mollusca; class Bivalvia; order Unionida; family Unionidae; genus Unio; species Unio delphinus. The sequence goes on along the minus strand of JAQISU010000155.1, from coordinate 3,942,569 downwards.
TGTCTCAATGATTTGTACTATTGTCTCTAAGATTTTGGAATATTGTCTCTTTGATTTTATACTGTTGTCTCGATGATTTTCTACTACTATCTCAATGATTTTGTACTATTGCTCTAAGATTTTGTAATATTGTCTCTAAGATTTTGAACTATTGTCTCGATGATCTTCTACTACTGTCTCGATGATTTGTACTATTGTCTCTATGATGTTGTAATATTGTCTCTAAGATTTTGTACTAGTGTCTAGACGATCTTCTACTACTGTCTCAATGATTTGTACTATTGTCTCTAAGATTTTGTAATATTGTCTCTAAGATTTTGTAATATTGTCTATGATTTTATACTGTTGTCTCGATGATTTTGTACTATTATCTCGATGATCTTCTACTACTGTCTCAATGATTTTGTTCTATTGTCTCTAAGATTTGTAATATTGTCTCTATGATTTTATACTGTTGTCTCGATGATTTTGTACTATTGTCTCGATGATCTTCTACTACTGTCTCGATGATTTGTACTATTGTCTCTAAGATTTTATAATATTGTCTCTAAGATTTTGTACTATTGTTTCGATGATCTTCTACTACTGTCTCAATGATTTGTACTATTGTCTCTAAGATTTTGTAATATTGTCTCTAAGATTTTGTAATATTGTCTATGATTTTATACTGTTGTCTCGATGATTTTGTACTATTGTCTTGATGATCTTCTACTACTGTCTCAATGATTTTGTACTATTGTCTCTAAGATTTGTAATATTGTCTCTAAGGTTTTGTACTATTGTCTCGATGATCTTCTACTACTGTCTCAATGATTTTGTACTATTGTCTCTAAGATTTGTAATATTGTCTCTAAGATTTTGTACTATTGTCTCGATGATCTTCTACTACTGTCTCAATGATTTGTACTATTGTCTCTAAGTTTTTGTAATATTGTCTCTATGCTTTTATACTGTAGTCTCGATGATTTTGTACTATTGTCTCGATGATCTTCTACTACTGTCTCAATGATTTGTACTATTGTCTCTAAGATTTTGGAATACTGTCTCTTTGATTTTATACTGTTGTCTCGATGATTTTGTACTATTGTCTCGATGATCTTCTACTACTGTCTCAATGATTTGTACTATTGTCTCTAAGATTTCGTAATATTGTCTCTTTGATTTTATACTGTTGTCTCGATGATTTTGTACTATTGTCTCGATGATCTACTACTGTCTCGATAATTTTGTACTATTGTCTCTATGATTTTATACTGTTGTCTCGATGATTTTGTACTATTGTCTCGATGATCTTCTACTACTGTCTCGATGATTTGTACTATTGTCTCTAAGATTTTATAATATTGTCTCTAAGATTTTGTACTATTGTTTCGATGATCTTCTACTACTGTCTCAATGATTTGTACTATTGTCTCTAAAATTTTGTAATATTGTCTCTAAGATTTTGTAATATTGTCTATGATTTTATACTGTTGTCTCGATGATTTTGTACTATTGTCTCGATGATCTTCTACTACTGTCTCAATGATTTTGTACTATTGTCTCTAAGATTTGTAATATTGTCTCTAAGATTTTGTACTATTGTCTCGATGATCTTCTACTACTGTCTCAATGATTTGTACTATTGTCTCTAAGTTTTTGTAATATTGTCTCTATGCTTTTATACTGTTGTCTCGATGATTTTGTACTATTGTCTCGATGATCTTCTACTACTGTCTCAATGATTTGTACTATTGTCTCTAAGATTTAGTGTTATTGTCTCGATGATCTTCTACTACTGTCTCAATGATTTGTACTATTGTCTCTAAGATTTTGGAATATTGTCTCTTTGATTTTATACTGTTGTCTCGATGATTTTCTACTACTATCTCAATGATTTTGTACTATTGCTCTAAGATTTTGTAATATTGTCTCTAAGATTTTGAACTATTGTCTCGATGATCTTCTACTACTGTCTCGATGATTTGTACTATTGTCTCTATGATGTTGTAATATTGTCTCTAAGATTTTGTACTAGTGTCTAGACGATCTTCTACTACTGTCTCAATGATTTGTACTATTGTCTCTAAGATTTTGTAATATTGTCTCTAAGATTTTGTAATATTGTCTATGATTTTATACTGTTGTCTCGATGATTTTGTACTATTATCTCGATGATCTTCTACTACTGTCTCAATGATTTTGTTCTATTGTCTCTAAGATTTGTAATATTGTCTCTATGATTTTATACTGTTGTCTCGATGATTTTGTACTATTGTCTCGATGATCTTCTACTACTGTCTCGATGATTTGTACTATTGTCTCTAAGATTTTATAATATTGTCTCTAAGATTTTGTACTATTGTTTCGATGATCTTCTACTACTGTCTCAATGATTTGTACTATTGTCTCTAAGATTTTGTAATATTGTCTCTAAGATTTTGTAATATTGTCTATGATTTTATACTGTTGTCTCGATGATTTTGTACTATTGTCTTGATGATCTTCTACTACTGTCTCAATGATTTTGTACTATTGTCTCTAAGATTTGTAATATTGTCTCTAAGATTTTGTACTATTGTCTCGATGATCTTCTACTACTGTCTCAATGATTTGTACTATTGTCTCTAAGATTTTGGAATATTGTCTCGATGATCTTCTACTACTGTCTCAATGATTTTGTACTATTGTCTCTAAGATTTGTAATATTGTCTCTAAGGTTTTGTACTATTGTCTCGATGATCTTCTACTACTGTCTCAATGATTTTGTACTATTGTCTCTAAGATTTGTAATATTGTCTCTAAGATTTTGTACTATTGTCTCGATGATCTTCTACTACTGTCTCAATGATTTGTACTATTGTCTCTAAGTTTTTGTAATATTGTCTCTATGCTTTTATACTGTAGTCTCGATGATTTTGTACTATTGTCTCGATGATCTTCTACTACTGTCTCAATGATTTGTACTATTGTCTCTAAGATTTTGGAATACTGTCTCTTTGATTTTATACTGTTGTCTCGATGATTTTGTACTATTGTCTCGATGATCTTCTACTACTGTCTCAATGATTTGTACTATTGTCTCTAAGATTTCGTAATATTGTCTCTTTGATTTTATACTGTTGTCTCGATGATTTTGTACTATTGTCTCGATGATCTACTACTGTCTCGATAATTTTGTACTATTGTCTCTATGATTTTGCATTGTCGTCTCGATGATGGGTGTTGGTACTCGGATTGTGAAGAAATGGCTAAAAGTTGTGGTAATAGTGATCATCCCATTTCTTTCAGTTAAGTATCAAGTACCACTTAGCAGTGAGTGTGTGAAAGAATAACTTGTAATTAAAGAAATTCCATATTTTTATCCAAATACTTTGATATAGCTACAACAATTTGGTGTATGTATGTAGTGAACACGAAATGCCACTGTCATTTACGAATAATTCACGTAGCGTCAAGGAGAAGTGGAATTTGAATAAAGCTTGCAGCATGAACATGAGCTGTTTTTCTGAACATACTGTTTTCCAAATAAAATCGATTCGTGTGTGTGTGTGTGTGTGTGTGTGTGTGTGTGTGTGTGTGTGTGTGTGTGTGAATTGGATTTTAAACGTAACTTTTGGATTCAAATATGTCCTGAACAAATTTGTCAGTAGTTCCTAAAACAATGTGGGAAGGCCTGTATTGCCATAAGCATTCTTTTATGACAACGACAAGAACAGAATCATCCATGTATTTTACTACTACTACTACTACTACTACTACTACTACTACTAATAACATAATGTTAATGATAATATTAACATAATGCAAATAATAAAATTAATAATAATAACACAATGCTAATAATGATAAAAACAAAATGCTAATCTTAATAATAATGATAACATTACTACTACTACTACTACTACTACTACTACTACTACTACTACTACTACTAATAATAATAATAATAATAATAACAACATAATGTTAGTTCCAAATGTTACGATGTTTCCCATTACGATGAAAAGCTAAAATAGTCATATTATTTGCTCATGTTCATTTTGTACATGCTGAACTGAAAACTAGTTTTCTAAACGTTATTAATTACTAAATATCTAAATATTTACTAAATACTAAATATCTAACAAATTTCTCGGTATTCTAATAATGAGTTGAACAATAAAAAAGTACAAAATATAAAGACTTTGGATTAATAATTTCCTTTTATGTAGGCCACCAGCCACATTTAACTGGATCCTTGTATCCTGGTCTGGTAGCTATATCTTTGCAAATAATTACACTGTTAAACGATAAAAATGAACGTATCCAATGTTTAAATGTCAGCACAAAACAACACAAATAACTAGTTATCACAAATACAGAAAAATGTAACGAAAACATCCCTAACATATGCATAACTAACTGTACCAATAAGTGTAAACTTTTCCCTCTACGTGGTCTCTTCAACACATATGCTGATATGAACTTTAGAAAATACTAATAGTATCGATGGTGATATGAACTTTGGGATATCTAATAGTATCGATGGTGATATGAACTTTGGAATATATTAATTAGTAAAGTGTATGCTATAGGAACTTTGGGATATACTAATAATATCGATGGTAATATGAACTTTGGGATATATTAGTAGTATCGATGGTGATATGAACTTTTGGAATATATTAGTAAAGTGTATGCTAATATGAACTTTTGGATATACTAATAATATCGATGGTAATATGAACTTTGGGATATATTAGTAGTATCGATGGTGATATGAACTTTTGGAATATATTAGTAAAGTGTATGCTAATATGAACTTTGGGATATACTAATAATATCGATGGTAATATGAACTTTGGGATATATTAGTAGTATCGATGGTGATATGAACTTTGGGATATATTAGTAGTATCGATGGTGATATGAACTTTGGAATATATTAGTAAAGTGTATGATAATATGAACTTTGGGATATACTAATAATATCGATGGTAATATGAACTTTGAGATATATTAGTGGTATCGATGGTGATATGAACTTTTGTATATATTAGTAAAGTGTATGATAATATGAACTTTGGGATATACTAATAGTATCGATGGTAATATGAACTTTTGGAATATATTAGTAAAGTGTATGATAATATGAACTTTGGGATATACTAATAATATCGATGGTAATATGAACTTTGAGATATATTAGTGGTATCGATGGTGATATGAACTTTTGTATATATTAGTAAAGTGTATGATAATATGAACTTTGGGATATACTAATAATATCGATGGTAATATGAACTTTGAGATATATTAGTGGTATCGATGGTGATATGAACTTTTGTATATATTAGTAAAGTGTATGATAATATGAACTTTGGGATATACTAATAATATCGATGGTAATATGAACTTTGAGATATATTAGTGGTATCGATGGTGATATGAACTTTTGTATATATTAGTAAAGTGTATGATAATATGAACTTTGGGATATACTAATAATATCGATGGTAATATGAACTTTGGGATATATTAGTAGTATCGATGGTGATATGAACTTTGGAATATATTAGTAAAGTGTATGATAATATGAACTTTGGGATATACTAATAGTATCGATGGTGATATGAACATTGGGATATACTAGTGGTATCGATGCTGATAGAAATGTTGGGATATACTAGTGCATAGATTCGTTTATAACAGTGTATATCAAATCTATTGTAGGTAGAGTAGTTAAAATATATCCAGTTTCAACCACGGATGAATAAATTTGTTTGTCTTTTACTTTACAACACATGTATCTTGAAGTATTTTCATTCTTCGCTATACTGTCGGAACTTTTTTTTTTATAGATAAATCGATGTCATACTAAATAAATGCTGCCCCTCAATGATTCATCTTCTGTCACTGTCGTTCATAAAAGTTCTACTTTTCCCACTAAAGTACATTGTACGATTAATCCTTTTGTTTAAAAGTAGTAATATGTCTCTCATGCAAATTCTGACCTGCTGAATTGAGAACGTTTGCTGTTTGTCTATTAAGTTTTTCTTTTCCACGTACAGTGGAATAAAGGATGGCTTTGAATAGGTACACGCATTTCTGATGCTATTCTCTCGTCTGCTTAGCAAATGCATATTGAATCGAGCAATACGGACCATTGTCAGTCTAACATCAATGTGAAAAACTAAAACCAGGTTTCACAAAGTACACAAGAGAACAAATACCACCAACATCTAATATCTGTAAATATTCTAAGCACCATCCCTATCCAGATCTCATGTAGAAGACAAAAGCCACCACCGTGGTGTACAAAGATGTGAAATAATGTAGAACAGTGATATGTAGCTCTGATTACGGATAATACCTATTACACCAAGTAAATATTATAGACGTGAATAAGAGAAATGGTTTAATCGTCTGTAATGCAATACAATTTCAAAAGGATTATGTTAGAATTGCAAAGTACTGGGTTATCAGTTCTTTATCAAAGATAAAGTGGTTTTCCAGAAACAGTTAATGCATTATTAATACGTTTCAGCATCCTAAAGTTACGCGATCACACCTAGAAACTTGTCCGCCGATCAATGACTCTGAAGAGGAACATGACAGGGTGTAAGGGTGTCAGAGGAATTTACCCTTTTTATCAAACAAGTACAGTACTTTTGCAGAACACTAAGTTGCGTATATAAAGTAGATGTTTTGGATTAAGCTGGTGTAAATTGGCATAGACAGGCATGTTTCCAACATTTAACTAAAGATGCCTTCTGATATTTTTTTTCAAAATTCATTGAAGACTAAGTGGCTACTAATTAAGAGTGATATGGATGGGTTTGTGTAGCATGCTATTATACAGACTCTAACTTCTTAAAGAAAATCAGTAAATCCAATGTCTGAGTGAGTATAACAGGACTAACTATTCAAACTAACATGTCAATTCCATTCAGAATTCTCATAGAAAGCCCTTTTTTAAACTGACCACAATTTGGCAAGGTATGTGTACATATAATTTTGAAAGTTTGATCTTTATATGGTAGGTACAATATACGACAGATAAATAATAAGTAAGAAGAGCACATGTTCTGTGGCAACAAAAATGACGATGACAGTCTGGATGCAATGAATGCTTCCTATACAAATTAAGAAAGATTAAGACATGATGATTATTTGATCATCAGCAGAAGCAAGTCGGACATTAGTAATTATGCAACACATACCAATACCTTGAAAGTCATTACCCTGAAATTTAACAAACTTAAAACTCAATCTAGAGTCAAAAGTTTGATACCTAATTGCTCAGTGGTTTGACGTTAATTAATCAAAAGTCAATATCAAGCAAGCAGACCTGAGGTCAGTCACAGTTTGACTGTGACATTCTATGTAATCTGTGAAACAGGATAAAATGGATTGGATTAAGCGAATACACTTAGTACAAGTACATAAATGAGATGTTTATCAATAAATCAAAAGTAATGACGAATGCATCTCGGATACACTTGATCGCATCCTTACTTTCACCTCTCGAAACCCTATCCTCCTCATACGCACACTGTTCATCAACGGAAATAACAGAATTGTATCGCACCTGAATAAGTACAATTGAACCAGGGCCATTAAACAAAGAATTAAACATTATATTAATTGTCAACATGCATGATCAGTTAACGGCTTTATTGGTAGGGATTTATCAACATATATGATCAATGTATGGAATTATCAACAAATAATTTATAAATATATGGAAATATCGATAATTCTGATCAAAGTATTTTTCATCGACAAGTATGATGGTGCATTATAATGCCTGACGTCATTATAATGTCTGACGTCGATTCTTAGGTTTTAAACATGATACACTAATTTCATCAGCACATACAATGTTTATCTCTTGACGTTAAAGCGATGCTCACGAACTATTTCGTAACATAGATCGTAACAAATGATTCAGGGACAACCTCGTGAAGCTAACTCTATGTACTCCTATCAGAAAGATTGAATTGCTGCGTTTAGTTTCATTTACATTCATTTGAAGTAACATGGTCGAAATGCATGGTGCAGTGCTCAAGAAGGGCAAATAAACCTTATTATTCCAACAAGAACGAATATACGTGCATGCACGAATCTGTCTCTGACTGGCATAATTGCGCTGGATTATATAACTGAAAAATTTCTGACCATTAAATGCGTACAAGATAAACTTTAATTAAACCTGTCTGTTCAGCTACAACATGTCTAACATGAAACTATATTCTACATGGTTTTACTAGGGGATTTACCCGTGGATGTAAATATTCGAACCAAGTTTCGTATGTCTAAGTTGAGTGGGTGTTTTGCGTATTCTTGCTTTTAGCTTCCTCGATGAAAGCAAAATTTACGGCATTCACCAAATTTTCTAAGGCTCCAGGTTAGGTGGGGCAGAATCATTACAACATAAACTAAATGTACTACAGCCGCTATTATTAGATTACCCATATATTTGCAAGAAATACAGACAAAACAACGATTCTGCAATGAATAAATCATCCAACAAGTTATAAATCTCCGTTTCTTCTCGTCTTCTTCTTCATCGGCTTCTCCTTAAAGTACTTATTGTCATCATTTTCTTCTCTCATGTGGGCAAATATGTGTCTGATCTTTCAGTATGTTTGCTTGTTTAGTTTGATTAGGATTTGTAACAATGTCAGTTATATCTCTAAGATGTCAGCAGTGAGGCAGTTTATAGTGATGTCTAGCACTGGGACATATGCCGCAGACATGTAGCATGATGTCACACCCAGTCACATTATCCTGACACCAGGCCAACCAGTCCTAACACTAGCCTCTTAATGCTGAGTGTCAAGCGAGGCAGCTGTTAGTACCATTTTTGTAAGTGTTTGGTATGGCTCGGCCAATGATCGAACCCACGACCTCCCGCTTACAGGGCGGACACTCTAACCAGACTTTCAGTATGTAAAACCTGTATGTTTTGAACAGATTTTTTACGCGACTTGTATATCCATGTCGAATCTTCATAATGTGGTCGATAAAACATGGTACATCATGAAGCTTAATTGTTTTAATTAGTTTTTACTGTCCTTTTTCTGGTTTTAGAAAAGTCCAATTCAGAAAATATCGTGTCGTCTACAATGTCTAACTTTAACATTTCTAATGTAAATTAAATAAATATTACAAGTGTTACATGTTTTCAAAGAGATTTGTAAAGACTATTATCTACATCACATCTGTTGCTTGAAAACGAAGTCAAGCATGTGCAGCTATGGCTACATATTTAATATAAAACCTCCGTTTGATACGCAACGCCAAAACATTGACAGTATTTGGGACCCCCTTGTAACAATCAAGTTAGAACTTATAAATCAATTAATGAAATGACTAAGTTTTGTGCAAATTTTATATGCTTGAAACATTTTGTTTTTAAAAGGGGAGAGTGTTCAGATACAATTTTATCATCCTAATTAGCAACTAAAATGACATTATGTTTATACCAAAGAGCATATGCATAATTAAGTGTGTGTGTGTGTGTGTGTGTGTGTGTGTGTGTGTGTGTGTGTGTGTGTGTGTGTGTGTGATTTGGCTTTCTAACGTAGCTTTAACATTTTTTCAATCATATCGCTACGATATCTGCAGTGTGGCAGTTTACAAATGATGCCAAGCACTGGAATATAACGTCACAGACATGTAACATGATGTCACATAATCCCATTATCCTTACACCAGGCCGACCAGTTCTAACGCTAACCTCTTAATGCTGAGCGCCAAGCAAAGCAGCTGTTAGTACCATACGTGTTAGTCTTTGGTATGACTCGGCCGGATCTCCCACATCCGAGGTGGATCATTTGCATAGTTTAAGATGAGCAAAATCATCGACAATTTCATCTTATGATTCAGGTCATGTACTACGTCAAGTTAGGTTATGTACTACGTCACGTTAGGTCATGTACTAAATCATATCTTTAAAGTAAATTTGACCTGAGTGTTAGTTTCATCCCACACAAGTTTTGACTATATTTACAGTCATTTTTTTTTAAAACAACTAGCGTCGTTATTATCTATCTTGTATATATTTACTGTTGCCATAGCAACATAAAGTAGTAAAGGATAAATCATTGTCAAGAAACTTCCTGTATCCACTAGTCATAGTGAAAGGTTACTTTTGCAAGATTATGTTTGGAAATGTTTTGTTAAATAGCCTCTCATTAGAAATCCATGGATGCTCTAGTTAATTCGTTTTCGTGACGCAGATGATGGCCATGTTCAATTTTATGAGCTTCAGCTCTTTTTTACTTTATTTCTTTTCAAACTTTTTTTTATAGAACCTTTGCTTATTTCTGTATAAATATGAGATCTAATTTTGTTTAGTCAAATTGGTCACGGTTCCACTCCGGTTGACGAAAAATTTAACTGCTGAAACGAAAATGATTGCACACAAAGCAATACATTATATGGTAGGTCAAGGTATCGCCAAGATCACAAAGCGTAGGCAGGCAAAATACCGTAATTACTAGGACAATAACCTCGACGTAAGATGTATAGTCAATCGTGGTCCAAAACTGGGAGTATTAGTGTGTCATTTGTCTTCGGGCGTGAAGATTGTAATAGCAATGGGAGTATAATAATAATAATAATAATAATAATAATAATAATAATAATAATAATAATAAACGAAAATAATAATACAATTAATAAATCAAGATATATTATAATGATGATGATGTTGATGATACTAATACTACTACTACTACTACTAATAATAATAATAATAATAATAATAATAATAATAATAATAATAATAATAATAATAATAGTAATAATAATAATAATGAGGACTTTGTATAGCGCCTAATCTTTAAAAGCTCTAAGTGCTTTACACCATCAATAATGATATGACTACACTACAGAACAACAAATGACAAAAACAATGAAATTGGAAAACATAAAAACATGCTGAAAATATATAAAATACAAAACATGATTAGGTCGCTGAAGTCGAAACAGGCAAGTCTTGAGAGCACTCTTAAAAGGGACCACTTAGTCTTTGTGTCTAATTTCAATGGGCAATTCGTTCCACGTCGCCGGGCCCTGGTATGCAAACGAACGTTGTCCATATGACTTTGTTTTCACCTTGGGAACAATGTGTATACGATTATCAGAAGAAGAGCGTAAGGATCTAGCTGGTGTATACACATGGGTGAGGCTGGATAGGTATGTTGGACTGGAGTCTGTCATTGAAATATAGCACATAATAATAATAATAATAATAATAATAATAATAATAATAATAAGAAGAAGAAGAAGAAGAAGAAGAAGAAGAAGAAGAAGAAGAAGAACAACAACAACAACAAGAAGAAGAAGAACAAGAAGAAGACGATGATGATGCCAATGAATAATAAACAGAATGAGTTCGCTTGGATGAAGAAATATATTTTTATTTTAGAATATATATAGTATATTTTGGTTTGGTTAGTAGCTTGAATAACTAGCTGAGTATTATTTTCTTAGGTTAATTTATTTATTACCAGTTCGCAGGCATAGAGTTAGATAAGCTTGGGTTCCTATTTTAAGTTGAATACTTCCTTGACAACGGCCGTTCTAGACATTTACCATTTTAAGATTCATACAAATTTCTCTTTAATCGTCCACGAGTTCAACATTTATCCACATTCATCTTATGCATTTATATGAAATTTTTCATTTTACCATAACGTTAAATAATCGAATTTTTCTATAACGTTTAGTTGTTGCTGTTGTAGGCCTTAACGCCATTTTTTAGCACACGACATGCTATACATGGCGGCCAGTATTAATGGTGGAGGAATAACCCGGGAAAACACCCAGTTACAACCACCGACCCACGAGAAGCTACTGACAAGCTTTCTCACATAAACACATTGCCCGAATCTAAGACTCGAACCCACGCAGACTGAGGTGAAATGGCAGTGACCCGCAACGGAGAGCGCTTTAGACCACTCGGCAACGCGGCCGCCCAACCCCCCCTCCCATAACGTTTAGTAATCTAGTAATGTTTGTTGTTATATGTTCATAAAGAACGTTTTCATCCTATGCTTCATTCTATCTCAAAAGTATTTTTTTGGGTAACATTCCATCTTTATTGCCTCCCGGAAAACATCCCAATTTTGCATATTTTCACTAAGATAGTGTATTTGTAGGTATTATTATAATTTTATTTTTTTAAAAATTCGTTGGTTAGTAATTTTGCAGATTGATTATTTTGCTTCTATGCCAAATCTGAAAAGAACAGCTTAGTCTAAAATCTACAGATTGTAACTATTGCATACACGTGTGATCCTTTCTCGTAATTTGTATACATGTCTGATTATTCGGCCATCAGCTGCAATTGAAAGTTTACGTTTAAAATTTATCTAATGTTATTTTAAATTTAAAAATATATATTTCTTATATTTTTATATATCGAGAACTTAACTGATTGCCGCTGAAGATAAGACGACTTGTGGGTATGGTAAATATTGTTTAATATGAAAAGTTGTTACACTGTGATATTAAGATATTTGTATAATATGCCATATGAATATATTTATAATGCAACTTAAGTTCGAGTATGTAAGGTTTTGCAGGTGTTCGAATTTTCCAGATTACGTAGATGTGAATATATTTTTTGTATAGAGTGTCATATATGTATATGTAAGAAACGTGAATAAAAAATGTGAAATATTCATTAAAATTATTATATATAAAATTATAAAAGAATAATGTTGCATCAGACATCTACCTGGATTGTTTGTTTAAGTAAGAAGCATTGATCAGCACTAATAACGTTACTGGTCTCAGCTCATTCATTGACTGTTAAGTGAGTTATATTGGACGTGGCTCGTATTGAGACAATATGAGTACAGAATACAAGATACATGTATATTTGTAGCGAGTGCCATTTAAGAAGAATACGTGTCTGTGTTGTTTGTAATCGCATGTTAAAATAACTAATGTTAATATTTCTAGGAAACATCCATCAATTTGGAAATACGTGGATCTTCTACTTTCAAATAAAACAAAAGAAACATGAAACATTTGGAAAAATAAGGGTTTATTATGTCATGTGAATTGAGAAAGCAGGTTCTTTAAACAAAGTATATCGTCTAGTATTTCCGCTCTCGTAACATGTCACAGTTTAACAAAATACAATGTATTGTATTCTGTGTCTGATGTTGTATTGCTATTTAGTCTTTGTCTGATTTAGTATTGCCATTTAGTCTGTGTCTGATTTAATATTGCCATTTAGTCTGTGTCTGATTTAGTATTGCCATTTAGTCTGTCTGATTTAGTATTGCCATTTAGTCTGTCTGATTTATTTAGTCTGTCTGATTTAGTATTGCCATTTAGTCTGTCTGATTTAGTATTGCCATTTAGTCTGTGTCTGATTTTGCATTGGCATTTATTCTTTGCGTCTGATATTGTATTGCCATTTAGTCTGTGTATGTATCTGAGTTTCTATTGCCATTTAGTCCTCGTGTCTGATTTTGTATTGCCATTTAGTCTGAGTCTGATTTAGTATTGCCATTTAGTCTGTGTCTGATTTAGTATTGCCATTAGTCTGTGTCTGATTTTGCATTGGCATTTAGTCTTTGCGCCTGATATTGTATTGCCATTTCGTCTGTGTATGTATCTGAGAATTATTAACAATGTAGAAACCATATTCCTTCGTCCAGAGAGAAAGAAAACGGTGATAAAGAAGTCAAAATATATCTTAAGGAATAAAAACAGCAAACGACCTTAAAAACGAATTAAAAAAGCGATTTTTAGATAAATTCAACGTAAGGGACGATTAAATAATACCATCTTGGAAACAGTGTTTTTTTTTTAGTTCTGGTTGTGTTAATGAACCAATGTTCGAAATTTATTCCCTGTTGGTAAGCATCGAAACTTCGAATTATCAGGCGGATCGGAATGCTTTGTACGTTCAACTTTTTCATTGTTATATTAATGCATGAACCTCGAGTGAAAAACTAAACTAGTCGATAGTTGTCCTCTTTCAAACTAATTATATTATGGAATTAACCTCGAGTGAAACATGAAACTAGACGATATTTATCTTGCTTCAAACTAGTAACGTATATGGGTAATCAAAGCCGCAAATGACTAAATTTGATATCTGTATCATAATAGCGTCATCAAATACCTATATCGACAGAACAAATTCTTCCCTATGACCTTTGACCCTCCTTTAGTATTCCGGTAAAATACAACCACTCCTATCTGGGCCAACTACAAATGGCACACACCCAGATATGCCGTCACTTAATGCGCACATATATCTGGGTGTATGCAGTTTGTTATGAGTGAACAATAGAACAAACACTTATATGCCATCGCATTATGTTATAGCAGATCAGGATCAATGTTGTTTGCTGTTCGATCGATCCTTATAAGGGACGGTAAATGAAAATTAACGCAATGAATTTAGATCGAAAGAAGGAATTCTCCATGAAAAGAAAGTCCATTATTAGCATCAGCATTGTGAAATCCCATTAATACAACTACTCCAAATTACAGAGATATAATCACTTGAACCCTCTTACGCACTCGTTCGTTTTTTTTTTTTGAGTCAAAACTTGTTGACAATATTGAAATCACCATATCGAAAATCGCGGACCATCCTTTGTTTTCTTTTGTTTCTAGTAGCAACGTTTGCCGAATCCTGATGCTGAATCAGATGCCGAATCCTGAGGGAATGGTTGAAGACCTGGCTTTATTTGCGAAAACCGTTCCATTTGCAAAATTACAATTGATTTTTTTTAAAAAAAAAAAACAACTTTTTAGCTAACGATGTCAATGTTCGAAATTAGGAAGAAACATAAGAATGGATCATGACTTACAAAAGTTTGGGAATATCTCCATGCAAACTACTATAAAAAGTATGAATCCTCGGAACAGCAGGAAATCTGCTGCGTAACGTTGATGAGATCTGAAATCACGGGAAACATCCAAAACCTCCGAAAAATGAGCAGAAAACATAAACAATATCAAGAGACTGTGCAAAAACTACTACTACTACTACTACTACTACTACTACTAAATAAATACTGTAATTTTTCCATTTTTTTCCATAAATTACATTGGCTGTAACGGCGAATAGGCAGCAGCAGCCTTAGTGAGTATCCTCCCCCAACCAGCGTGTATATTATTTCACGAATATCATAAGTCACGAACAAGATATTCAGTTAATCGTTGAAGACCTTTGAATTGGGGAAACTGACATGTTTATGATCAGGTATTTTATATATATTGCATACATTCCTTCGCAATTATTCATTATAACTGTCAAAATTGTCAAACGATAAGAAAAGCAAGAGTCTATACCATCTGAGATAATGTCTTTGTTTCTGAATCACTAGATTAATTTCAAAATATTGTATTTCCCCGTCTAAGGCAACCACCCTTTATGTATAAATAGGGAGTTTTCCATTTGTTCGTCCGAAACCCATTATTTAAAAAAAGGTACAATATATCTTACTCGTATAAAATCAACGTGCGCTCTCTCTCTCTCTCTCTCTCTCTCTCTCTCTCTCTCTCTCTCATATCACCATGCATGCTCTAACATAACATCATTCAGTGACAGTAGAAAAACATTTTATCCGATTTATTTCTCATTACTCAGCAAATGTTTTCTGTTTGTAACAGGCATATTTTAACGACATATGCCATCTGTCTTAGAAATGTTTATATGGAGAATAAAATAAGGATAATGAATCGTTTGGTATATACTGCAACATGAATTAGAAAGAGAATTTAGCAAGACAAATTTGCTGTTCTGGACCCCCCACCCCATTAGATATAATTCAGCGTGACACGTCCTCCGTACTAGGCGTGAAATGTCACGTGATTGATGGCTCTTTGAAGTAACGAAATCTTCACACAATAAATAAACTCCCAGAGAACATATTATCCGTCTTGAGTACCGTACAATAGCAAATAAAACGAAGCAAAACTGATGATGCTTATAGGCACTTAACGTTTGAAGAATAATAATAATAATAATAATAATAATAATAATAATAATAATAATAATAATAATAATAATAACATTATAAACAAATCTCTTCAACTCTTCTACTTTAACCGTATCTCACACTTGGATAATTTAAATTATCGAGATATTTATTTGTTAAGGAGAAACTTTGAATTTGCAAGAAGGGCGATTATTTTTAGGTCTGTGTACTGTATTTTTTTCACATTATTTGTTTGACCCACATAAACATTGTCATTTTGCCCGACCCGTCTTAGTGACCCATATGACCAGCATATTGCATGATTAGTCTTCGTGACCCAAATGAACAGGTAAATTACCTGATTTGTCTTCGTGACCCATATTAACATTTATCGATTGACCAATATAAACAGGATAAATTACCTGATGTGTCTATTGAACCATATACACAAGGTAAATTAGCTGATTTGTCTATTGACCCATATGAAAAGTGAAAGTTGCCTGATTTGTCTTCTTGTCTCAGATTAAGATGGTAATGTGCGATTTGTATTCATGTTCCATATGAAATAAGGTAATGTTACACGATGCGTCTTCGTGTACCAAATGAACAAAATAATTTCTAATTCTTTTGATTGGCATTACTAAATATTTGTAAGGACGTATCTGTTAATTACAATTACCATAAAACGTTTGATAGGAAACTGTATGTATGTACTGTCTGTCTGTCTGTCCGTCCGTCCGTCCGTCCGTCCGTCTGTATGTATGTATGTATGTATGTATGTATGTATGTATGTATGTATGTATGTATGTATGTATGTATGTATGTATGTATGTATGTATGTATGTATGTATGTATGTATGTATTATGATTTTATGTATGTATAACTGACAGACTGACTTTGGTAAGCTGCTTCCATTTAATTCAGAGAGATATACACGCTTTCAAGAGTCAAGACGAATAATTTATTTCATACCGATTGCTTAATACCGTTTTTAGTTGGAAATTCAAGCTAAATATCAACAGAATATGACTCAACGTTACGCTTCCTCCTCCAAGGCGAAACCGTTTTCAGATTGATGTGCGGTATGGAGTGATGCTCATGGCTAAAATTGAGGGTGGGGGAAGATCTTAATCACATTAAATAGCAATGATATATTTTGGCACAGCATTTTTTGTGATTTCACAGGTTAGAAGTGGTAATAGTAGTAGAAGAGATAACAGTAGTATGATTGCAGGTGAAGATGGCGACGACGACGATAAAAGTAGCGACATTTCTGAGCAACTTAAGGAGGGATCTCACAAAGAAAAATATGGTATGCCATACAAAACAGGAAACAAAATCAGAAATAGAACCATTCGAAAAACTACAAATTATTACACGATCATGGATAGGATTGGTGAAATTTTCTTCCGAACTCCTTAATGTCGATAAATACAATAAAAAGTAACCCCACCCTCACCCGAACTCACAACATCCTTCCCGTCTCGGAAATAATCTAATATTTGTTAAACAGGAGTTACCATCCTTCGCAGACAGCAGTTTATTGTGAGCCTAGCACATGTGTCAAATTTAAATGTTCGTGTCACGCTGACCACGACAAAATGTGCAGCGACAAAACATTTACAAACATTATTTTACGCCATTTCATTTACCATCAATTATAACCCGTTGTTCCGACAACTGTCTATATATAACTTCCAAAATAATGCTGTACATTTAGAGAACTCCAGACTTTGAAACGCTTATTCGAAATAGACGCATGCGGATGTTTGATTGGTACGAATGTGTTCGAGCAAGATTAGGAGTGGAAACGAGTTTTATGTTGTACGGGCCCGAAGAGAAGATTCCTTAAAGTAAAAAGGCGTCAGATAACATAACAAATCATTCTGATTTTATTTTTGGGAGAAGGACGGAAGGAACGTCGTTAATTGATTTTGAATTGCAAAAATGTGAACGTTCTTATTAAAAAATTAAAACTGATTTTTTTTATTCATATCTGATAGCAATTGTAAATCTATGGTGACATAATGTGTCTTGGAACTATGTATTATTAGTCGTTTCCAAAACTCCTACTTTGTCCGACTCCGCTCCTTCACTTTTCGAAACGTTTCTAATTTTATAAAGAGACCTAATAAAACAACCATGACTTAGTTTGAGTTTATCATTTGTTGATCAATGATTCTGCAGCCATAAAGATGACATACTTGCCTTATGTGACTTATTTTGCAGGTCCTAAGGTGCATTCAGTACATATAGTTAGAGTGTTACTAGTGTTGACATAAAGATACAAACACGAGTAAATACATAAAGCATTGAGATTTGCTCTTCCATTTTTATTATAACGAATTACCTTGTTTTTAGACACCGCACAATACGTAACACGTTCTTGTTTATTTTTAAACATCACGTTTTGCACAGGTCCAAACTTTTAACTTTTAGATCCCTTTAAAATTGAATAGCTATCGAAATCGTTTACTTACTTCAAGAAATATTTCAACTGTTTTCACTTATTGTAGTTGAAAAAGTGCGTAGAGAAAAATATTAGTAATAATAATAATAATAATAATAATAATAATAATAATAACAGGAGGAAAAGAAAAGGTTTTGTCCAAACTTATTATAAAAAAGCGGTTGAAGTGATTTACAGTTATGTAGGGATCTCATATTTTAGTTTGCTGAGAAAGTATGATTCTGCATACGTACATTCAGTAATTTGTTGTAAAGTTAATATTTGAAAACAAAGTTAACATCTTAAAAAGATGTAACTACATTCCTTTAATTAAAACTTGCATACAATTTAAAACTTTATAAGGTAATGTCTAAGAGGTGTTTGGTGATCTCATTTAGGTCAATAACTAAACAGAAGGCCAAAGGACAACCCATTGAAGTACATGTAACAAGGTTTGTTTTATATAAACCTGGACAAACAAAAGGAAAATTATATTTTAAGACGTTGGTGTGTGGGAGGCCAGGCAAGCAAAGTCGTCATTGTATGATTATTTAATAATGCGGTTGCCCTGAATTATGTACAGACTCGTCATCGTGGTAAAAAAGTATAATTCCTTGCACGCCTCTCATTTCCATGTCCTTATTATGCAACGTTGATTTTTGACCTGTTGTGATAGTCATGAAGTGTGAACATTATTCCTGACACATTCTTTATTTGCATACTTATTTGTATGACGAAAGTAACAGTTGTATTAGATTTATTGTCTTTAAACTCGTCTTTGTTATCTCCAAATAACATATATCAACCATACATTTTCTCAACAAAGTAAAGAGCATTTATATGTGAGAAAAAAAGTTGTACTATAATTGTATTACCCTTTTGTATCATCATTTTAGTACCTTTTGTATCTTGTTAGTACTGTATGTATCATCACTTTATTACCCTTTTGTATCATCATTTTATTACTATTTTGTATCATCATTTTATGATCCTTCTGTATCATCATTTTAGTACAGTATTGTATCATTTTAGTACCTTTTTATATCAGTTTGGGTACCTTTCTGTATCCAACATTTTGGTACCCTTTCTTATTATTCTCATTTCTCTATTCTCATTCGCACCGTTTAGTATCTATCTTTTTAGTACCCTTTTGTATCCTTCTTTTTTATACCTTTTTGTATCTATTACGTAGTACAACTTTGTATCTATCATTTAGTACCCATTTTCGAATTATCATTTAGAACCCTTTCGTACCCGTTGTATTTATAATTTTAGTTCCCTTTTGTATTTATAATATTAATACCCTTTTGTATCCATCATTTAGTACTCGTTTGTATTTATTATTTTAGTACCCATTTTAATCTATCATTTTAGTATCCCTTTAGTATCTATCTCTTTTTTTTTTTGACTATTGGTTATTTTGAAGTTTATATTTATGTCTACGTTAGATGGCTTGATACGCTGTAGTGGTTCACAATTTTTCCTAATAAACATTTCTTTCGTCAGCCAGACTCTGAATTACGTTATATAACTCTTCCCATTGAAGAATAACGGTTTGGCAACGGATCCTATCAAGCAGTTATATATATATATATATATATATATATATATATATATATATATATATATATATATATATATATATATATATATATATATATATATATATATATATATATACACACACACACACAAACACATGTATCGCGAGTTTTGATAAGGTCACGTGATTGGCCCCCTTCAGCGCAACTAGATAAAAAGCTATAATCGCTATCAAATATAATTCTATCATATTTGCATTCATTTACGATAGGTTCAGTTTGGTTCTCTGCTCGATTTATTTCTCACATATAAGATTGTGACACGAGAATATTTGTAAACACCGTTGTTATCTGCATTATAACTATTTATATAAAGTATAAAATAATGATAATGGATTATTTGATCTATATTGCATTATAAAGATAAAAGTTAACAAAAGGAATTTCCTGTTCTGGCTAAAGTAATTCAGTATTATGATTCAACGTGATTAGTCCTCCTCCAAGGTGCAAAGATGTCACGTGAATGATGCGTGCTAGGAGTATGAAAGGTCAGATGTTCAAGTACTCACAATTACACGTCCTCCTCAAAGGTGGGAAAGGTCCCGTGAGTGATCAGCTTTAGGAGTTTAATCGTCACGGTTGAACACATGTTATTCAATCTGTATTAGATCACATGCCATACCAATGGTGTATGCGAACTATGCTGACAGTGGATGTTTGGCCATTTTAGAGGTTGTTGTTGATGTTAATAATAATAATAATAATAATAATAATAATAATAATAATGCTAACAGCAGCAACGACAACAAGAACACACATAATGACGTCGATGATGATGATATCAATGGTTAAAACGGTGACGACGATGTTTGTGATTAGAAGTTTAGCGTATCTTTAACAATGTTTCAGTCATGTCGCTACAATGTCGGAAGTGTGGTAGTTTGTAGTGATATATAATAGCACTGTGACATCATGTCGCAGACATGAAACATGATGTCCGATCCAGTCACATTATCCTGACAAATGTATAAACTGCCACACTGCAGAAATCGAGGCGATATGACTGCAACATTTTTAAAGCAACGTTAAAAAAAATATCCAAATTCAGCTGTTATTACCTTTTTGAATAAGTCTTTAGTATGAATCGACCGGGGATCGAACCCATGACCTCCTGCATCCGAGGCGAGCGTTCTAACCACCAGGCCACGGAGCGGTGAAATTGAGGAATGGTAGATAGATGTATAGATAGGTGTGATACGATGGGAAACGGGTTTGAGGGTGTGGTTGAATTATTTATCATATGATTTATATTAAATACCGCCTCCTCGTCCTCAAATGGGCGCAAACTTCAAAGCCTGCATTAAAAGATGTCAACAACAATCTATTTTTTTTAAATGTGCGAATGTCGCATTTTCCTCCAAAATATTGTTTTTTGTATTAAAAGTTTTTTTTTTTATATAAGAAATAGTCTGAATGACTGCCGACCTTGCATATATTAGGAGAGAACGTGTGTAATAAATAAAGCGCCACAAAGATGATTAATTTCAAAGTATGTCAACAAAGTCACTTAAACTTGACACTGACTTTATGTAAATACATAATGTATGATAAAAAGCTTGCATGAAATGAGTGAGAAAAAAACAACCATATTCTTTTATTCATTTTGCAAGGTAAAACGACTATAATTAGTGTAAAGGTAACATGTGACACAATTTTTAAAGGTTGAGGCGAATTATGACTATTGTGCTTATTATTTTATTCTCCAATTCACATAATAAAATTATGCTAAAATATTCTGTTTTCTGATTGTTGTTGTTGTTTTTGTAGGGTTTAACGCCATTTTTCAGCACATAACAGGCTATACATGGCGACCAGTATTTATAGTGGAGGAAACACCCGGGGACCCACCCACTCCCACCCCACCGCATAGAACCACCAACCCAAGCGAAGCTACTGGCAAGCTTTCTCGCATACCCACATTGGCCGACTCTGAGACTCGAACCCATGCAGACAGACATATGTAGTACCTATGCTGTAGAAATGATGTACCACGAGATGTATACATATTTTTAAAAAAAAGGAAATTAGGTATCCCCTTTGAAGAAGGTTACGATCGACTACAGGCAACTGTTTATTGATAGTGTGAATGGGGGCTCCGAGTGGCCGAGTGGTCTAAAGCGCTGTCGGTTACGGACCACTGCCATCTCACCTCTGTCTGCGTGTGTTCGAGTCTAAGGTTCGGCAAATGTAGTTATGTGAGAAAGCTTGCCATTCTCGTGGGTAGGTGGTTCTTTCCGGCGGTTGTCCGGGTCAAAAACAAAAAAATCAATGATACAAAGTTGAAATAGTATGTCGACATTATACGGTAAATTTCTTGGTTACAAGGCACACATACAGTATTGTATTTAATGATATTGTTTGTTGTCTCTTAAACCTGTTATAATGTTTAAGGAAAAGATAATTATGAATTAAGTATGAAAATTCTCTCTCTCTCTCTCTCTCTCTCTCTCTCTCTCTCTCTCTCCTCTCTCTCTCTCTCTCTCTCTGTGTTTGTAGTGCTCTACTGTCTTCAGTAAAACCATCATTCATGTTTAAATCATAACTCTTATATTGATTTAATCAATGTGAATAGAATATAAACTCAAAGAAAGAAAAAATCAAAGGCGATTATGAATAGCCACAAAATACACCGAACGACATGTTGGTATGGACACACTCGACAGGGATGTGACAAGTTTATTCACTCTGTTTGTTTTTATGGTTTAACGCCATTTTTCAGCACAATATAGGCTATACATGGCGGCCAGTATTAATGGTGGAGGAAGAAACCGGACAAACCCCGTGTGCTGATGTGCATATTGGGTCTCAACTTCAATTTTTAGTTTAATTTTAAAATACTTTTCCACAAACCGGGTTGTCTTTGTAGAAACAAGCAGTAGTATTTATCGTTCTGATGACAAACACTTTGTTTCTGATGTCCCGAAGAACACTGCCCTGAAAGATGTGGTTGCATTTTGCAACCTCTATTTATGGATTTTCATTGCAGCTTGC
Source organism: Unio delphinus (assembly GCA_029339505.1). NCBI lineage: Eukaryota > Metazoa > Mollusca > Bivalvia > Unionida > Unionidae > Unio > Unio delphinus. Next base: position 3,919,598 of record JAQISU010000155.1, on the reverse strand, counting down.
TTATTATTTCGACCATTTCCAGTTATGCAAGGATGCAAAGCTCAAGTTTTGTGACAAAGGATTTCGTTACACTCTAAACCATACAATACGGTCCTCCATGATTCCTATCATCGTCGTCGTCGTAATCATCATCATCGTCTTGTTGTTGTTGCTATTGTTGTTGTTGTTCTTCTTCTTCTTCTTCTTCTTCTTCTTCTTCTTCTTCTTCTTCTTCTTGCTGTTATTGATAGTGCCCAAAAAACATCATCCATAATTTGTCTTCTCTGATACTCAGAAGAGTTTGACTGTAGTAAACAATCTGAAATTATTGACTTGCTTTTATTCTCATTGCTACCTAGTATGAATGTGCTTGTTTATGAAATTATCAGTGTAAACATTCGCCAAATATTAAATATATTAACTTTTGCGCAATTAATTTGGAATATACTATATATAGACTCTTTAATGATGAAATATTTAAGTATATCCCATTTAAATTATGTAAGGTGAAGTCATTACAAATTTCCAAGTTCGGGCAAGGAATAACACATACATACATACATACATACATACATACATACATACATACATACATACATACATACATACATACATATATATATATATATATATATATATATATATATATATATATATATATATATATATATATATATATCCGCTTTTTCGATACTTTCAAAAACTCGTCGAAGAAAAGGTCACCAAAGTGATAAAATGATTTGCTGATTTGCCAAAATATGTCGCTCAAATTTATGTCTTCACCAATTCGCAGAGCATGACCTTTGCCAGTTTAATTGCGAATCTTTCTCTTTTTTTGTTGTAGTAGGGTTGAACGCCATTTTTCAATACATGGCGGCCAGTATTAATGGCAGAGGAAGAACCCGGGACAACCCAAGAAAGAACCACCGACCCACGAGAAGCTACTGACAAGCTTTCTCACATACCCACATTGGCCGAATCGGAGACTCGAACCTACGCAGAAAGAGTTGAGATGGCAGTGATCCGTAACGGAGAGCGCTTTAGACCACTCGGCCACTCGGGGCTGCCGAATATCTCTCTCTCTCTCTCTCTCTCTCTCTCTCTCTCTCTCTCTCTCTCTCTGTATATATATATATATATATATATATATATATATATATATATATATATATATATATATATATATATATATATATATATATATATATATATATATATATACACACACACACACACACATTGTAATTTAAGAAAATAACAATTACAGCACCTTCATTTTCGACTCGAAACTGGACTGCACAACTTGTTCATGCATCTAGGTCGATCAGTGTGAAAGGTTCTGTTTGTGTGACTCAGATGTCAATCATTGTTATTGTTGCAATGAATGTTATATTTTTATTATTATTATCGTGGAACAATGCTCAAGTGATGACAGAAAAAATCGGGAAGTATTTGCCATTATGCCGGCAGTAAATGTCCATGTGACGAAAAGCAGCGGCTACTTGATAAAAGACAGAGATATCCTCCACAGGCGATATATAATGATATCATTATCATAATCATATAGGGATGGAAAAATGGATGCTATAAAACCAGTCGGAGATGGCGGCTTAGAGCTAATATTGCAGGTTGTAAGACCAATACGGTATTTTTAGATAAGGTACATAACCAGTGATTGTTATGGACAGGTTTATACTTTTGACATGACATTTAGTTATGAAACACAGGAGCGAAAACCTGAGGTAAGGGCTGACAGCGTTCAAGCAAATGATCAACACAACAAACTCATGCACACCACTAATCTTATGTATACAGCTTATTCACGTTTTATCCGCAACATGGAAACCCTCAATCCATTGTGTAGAAATGTGAAAACCTAAATACTGTTATACAGAAATGTGAAACCCTAAATACTGCTATACAGAAATGTGAAACCATAAATACTGCTATACAGAAATGTGAAACACGTATCACATACCGTATAATAGCAATATGCGGCTCTAAATCTGGACTTACTCCAAGTAAGTGTATTCCAAGTGAATAAAATAATTTACACATTCCCTGGTTTCCAAGGCTTCTATGCTGCAATTAAATTTCAAAAGTTTTGAGTTAGCAAATGGAGGAGGATCATCAGAAAAGATAGAAAATGTTTTTCCGGAAACAAATGATACAGTTACGGCATTTATTACTAAGTAGTATTATGCCAAATGTATCTGGCCACACACTGAAAAACACATTTCAATATGACACATATATGCGGCCAAATTGTGAAATTCACATTACAATAATCTGATTTCTGACCTATAAAAGAGATGAGAATATAAACTTTCTATTTTTGTTTTGCAGCAGATGGAAATAGACGCTATGTTACTTGCAATAACTTTTCCCAGACCTTGAATTTGCAATTTGCATCTCATCGGCAAACTACATTTAATATCGTCTCTTCCACTCGAGAAAATACTAATGCCAAACTAGTAAATCTTTCAGAAATTATCAGTTGTCGACTTAACTGCTCACATCACTTTGAAACAAAGTGAAGTTTTGGTGTAAAGAGGACATGTCGAAGACAAGAGCAGCAGAAAGGAATAGGTCAAAAATAATGTGACATGGTGATTTCCATCTATTTTGAGGCAATTGTGACAATAAAAAATATAGTGTAAGGAGGAGAGGCATATGTTGCATTGTTTGGATGGAAAATTAATATGTTTTTTTTTTTTTACAGGGTTCTGAATCAAGCCAATGCTGTGTACCGAAGCTAAAGACCCATTCCTAAAGCCATTCGAGAGAATCATAGTCATGAACGAGCGATATTTTCCAAAAAGCGCAATACATAAGCTAAACTACACATCAATAAAAAATATCGTTTAACCAAGGCTATGAAAACTATTCTTGATTTTCGGATTCTTAAGTACAGACTAGATAAACTGTTTTGTAACTAAGTGCACAATGTTTGTTTAGTGGGAAAAATGCGTTTTCGTGTTTCTTTTGTTTTAAAATGTCTGTCGTATTTTTCAGTCCGTATAAAATGTATCCCATTGGACGTCATCATGGTATTATTAAAGAGGATGACGCTAGAAATATAGTTGATCATGAGTGTAAACGTATATGCTTCCTCATTTTGACTTTACTTGGACATTTGACTGTCTAAGAACAGAGACAATGTTAATATAAAAGTACTCTTGGTGGGAGAAGCTGTATTGTTAGATACAGAGGCTTTAATGCATGTTAGATAACAATTCCAATGCCAAGACATTTTGAATTTGGAACAAATCTGTTTTAATGGTTATCACAGCAGAATGAGATTATGGTCATGTACACGAGTATCGTTAAAAGCCACAGTCAGGAATATTTTTATCTCCATAGGCAGCGAAGCTGACATTATGATTGCATGCGGTGGTGCTGATTCGGTAAATTCTCTTGCTGGTAAACATTGTTGTATTTGCATGCAGTGGTACTGATTTGGTGTATTCTCTTTCTGGCATATATTGTTGTGTTTGCACGCGGTGGTACTGATGGGTGTATTCTCTTGCTGGCACACATTGTTTTATTTACATGCAGTGGTACTGATTTGGTGTATTCTCTTGTTGGCACGCATCGTAATATTTGCATGCAGTGGTACTATTGGTGTATTCTCTTGCTGGCATACACTGTAGTGTTTGCATGCAGTGGATTAATCCACAGTGGTGCTGATGTGTGTATTCTCTTGCTGGCGCATTGCAGCCGATTAAAAAAAAAACAAACAGACTGGCAGCATGTGATAAATTATTGCAGATTAAATATGCATGTATTGAAATGAAAACACACGCTCTGCTATATAAAACCGTACATCTTTCCTTATGTAACCTTTTCTGATTTTAAAACACTCGCTCATCTAGTTGAACACAACAAGAATATATCATAGAATGTGAGCGCCGCAGAACTGAAATCAAATGAAAGCACAATAAATAAAGGCTTAGAGCCAGATAATATCACGGTTAATGAAGAAGGCAGAATCGTGGTGCTTGCAAATATATAGGTTACAGGAGGTCCACAGATAATTAATAGTGTCTTTTATTGACATGATACTAGTCAAGGGATCAACGAGTTGTTTCCCTAATTGCCACACTAGAGAGAGAGAGAGAGAGAGAGAGAGAGAGAGAGAGAGAGAGAGAGAGAGAGAGAGAGAGAGAGAGCTTTACCAAGTCTTGGTTTGTAGCCAGGACGTTTGCTAAACGTCTACCATCCTAACGCAAGATTGTTGGTTTGGAGAAGGCAGGTACTGTAGCTAATGGTCTCGTCATAGTACCAAAGGAATACTTAAATAAAATCCATCAAGTAATGCCAATATGTGTTCACTTATCGGAATAAACCATTATATTTCTCAAGACAGTTATATAAGAGTTGTTATCAAATTTACTTGAAGTGTGCTTCCGTACTCAGGGTGCTAATTCAGTTCCCTTGGTAAACCTATGCAAGCACCATGATATTATAATTTCAATAAATTTCTGAGTGCTCATGATCAAATCTATATTTATCAGTATAGATGAAACTTGGTTAACAGCTTTTTTTTTTTAGAGAAAAGGATATGAGCGCCGTAGCATTTTCTGGACCGACATGTGTTTGAAACATGTACATTCAATTCCGCACCAAAGATCCATGTGTTAATTTCAGTTATGAGTGTTCCAAACTCACGATTGCTAAAAGACTGAAATTCCATCAAGACAACCATGTCTCTATTTTTGTAAGTTACAGCTAGGATAAGCTCTCAAACGACCCACTATCCTACAATACAACTTTCATTATCAACCAATCCTGACCACCCAAACCCGTATATACTCTATTTTATGTTCAACCATTTTTTTTGCTGGTTTCCATTTTTACATACAATTAGTGTCCTTCCATGTGTCCATGTCCTTCCGTCGCTTCCATTATTATTAATTGGACAAATTTCTCACAGATGCAAAGCAGGGAAGACATAAAAACTTAGAAATCGTTATGCACATGCATTCAAGACTAACTGCTCTTTTCGAAACGACTACATTCTTCGTGTGATTCTTACGAATAAAATACATGTTGCAAAAATAAGTATTTTGTGTACTTCACCTGAGGCTGTCTTATAAGCAAACTACTCCTTTGCAATAAATATTTTAGTGTTCAGCAGGTTTAAATTACACCCATTTTGAAGACAGAAAATACCTTCTATTAGGATTGATTTTTTAGTAAAATTAATAAGATTGCTATTTTCTTTAAATTGTATTAAAGTAATGTTTTATATTAAAGTAAGTTCTAAAGTGTGTTAAGATTAATTTCATTTATTTCCAAAGTACAACTATATATTAATGGAAGGAAAATAGTTGATATGCAAAGCATAAGTTGGCAACGTAAATCATTAGCTATACGAATGTACATTATTGTGTGGAATTAGGTTATAAAGCAAAAATCTTACTGAGTCAGTCAGCTCCTAAGTCTTATCAGAAAAACATATATTCTGAAACTCAGGTATTGGCAAAATCCCAATTCGGTTAATAAAAGTGGCACAAACCTTTAAAAAAAAACTTCCGTGCTGACGTAAATACAGAATGGTTCTTATCTAATGATGGACAGTCGTCGCTACAAAATGGTTCTAATCTAATGATGGACAGACATAGCTGCTGGCTTAGTATGTTAAAACATTGTTGCTGGTTTAGAATATTAAGGGATTATCATATTTGGACCTAACTTGTGCCAAAAGAATATAGATAAACTGCAAATTTTAGTTTTACCTTATGTCAGATGACGTCAAATAAACCGGTTTTGACCGGGAGAAACTGATTCTTACCTGAAGAGAGCGGACATATTTTCTCACCGATACATTAACCATGACACAAGATGCGTATAAATAGACCACGCATTAAAGGGTCAGGTCAGTTCCGTATCGACGAAAAAATAGATCTTCGCCTTCTCATTTCAGGTAAAACAATTGTATATGTCGTAACTTCTTTAGGAATAAGTACTTTTAATGTTTGAGATTTTAATAGTAACATTGTTATGTTAGTAACATTGTTCACTTAATACTTTTATTTATAATATATTGTAACGGAATGTTTAAATGTTCTAAAGAATTATATTTAATTATATTTATGTAATTTTTATTGTAAAGATTGAATTCGCTACCAACTTCATGTTTAGATTTAATGTTGAAATAAAGTATTCTTTAAGCAAGAAAGAGTAATCTCTAGCAACATATTCTAAATCAATATTCTATTTTAAAATAAGTAAAATGCATTTCTTTAAATTAATTGTTACATTAATTACGGTTATTACATTTTTATACTTTTGGCTATCTTGAAATTGATCGAGAATTAACTATTTGTATAATATTTTAAAATGCAGAAGCTATACGAATGAATGAAGTTGGAAAGCTTAAAAAGGAAAATATAATATGTATTTCATGAATTTTTATTATAAAGTTTTTAGATGTGTTTCTAGAATGTAGTCAATATATGTGTGTTGATTAATTAAATAAAGTCAGTTCCGTATCGACGAGAAAATAGATCTTCGCCTTATCATTTCAGATGTAGCTGACTTCTCATCGTGGCGACACTATTTTAAGAGAGCCTGAACTCTCTCTCTCTCTCTCTCTCTCTCTCTCTCTCTCTCTCTCTCTCTCTCTCTCTCTCTCTCTCTCACACACAATGGATATTGACGCTCCTTAAACTTATGAGTAATTCCTTCTCATAGCAAGAAATGAGAAGAAGGTTATGAAAAGCTAATCACAACCCACATAACAGATAACTGTTCCGTCGCTTCCACTATTATTAATTGGATCTATTGATTCTGATCTTTAAAAAAACTTTTTAAAGTTTATTTTAGATTACTTTAAATAGCTATACATTAAACAAAAATTGAAATGCAAATAGACTTATGTCAAGATATTATAAAAGCTATCTCCGAAATAGAGAAAAAACAGTATAGACAATGGATGAGTTTGAAATAGCTTTGAGAACACGATGGTGATTCGAATTTAAAATGTGGACTCCTTTTATAATCCTGTTGAAGTGTCTTAGGCTGACGATAAATCTAATGTAATTCGATAATAAAGCGTCTGTAATACTACTACTACTACTACTAATAATAATAAAAATAAAAATAGAAATAAAAATAATAATGATAATAATAATAGTGATCTGCTGTTAAACAATCAGACATAAACTTTGACCAATCAGACGTAACGTTTACCCAATCAGACGTAACGTTTAACCAATCAGACGTAACGTTTAACCAATCAGATATAAACTTTAACCAATCAGACGTAACGTTTAACCAATCAGATATAAACTTTAACCAATCAGACGTAACGTTTAACCAATCAGACGTAACGTTTAACCAATCAGACGTAACGTTTAACCAATCAGACGTAACGTTTAACCAATCAGATATAAACTTTAACCAATCAGACGTAACGTTTAACCAATCAGACGTAACGTTTAACCAATCAGATATAAACTTTAACCAATCAGACGTAACGTTTAACCAATCAGACGTAACGTTTAACCAATCAGATATAAACTTTAACCAATCAGACGTAACGTTTAACCAATCAGACGTAAACATGAAAACACTATAATTCAAATTAAATCATCAAACCTGAAAGACTAGAGTACCATTTCTCACACTTGTCTATGTCTGTGGTAATGTTTTACTGTGTAGTGTAGGATAGCTTTTCTATCCTACTCCACACGTGACATTTATGCTGACTAACAGAGTATTTTAACTTTCTACTGCACAAAAAGTATCAAATGCTTCCCAGTTTACCTCATCACTTGAACATGTATTCAACGTAATCAAGACAAACGACAATTGCCTCATATTTACGTGCTAAACGCAAGTAGTGGTTAATGTTAGGTGACCGGAAATAGGCTGTTTCATATTGATCGACATATATATATATATATATATATATATATATATATATATATATATATATATATATATATATATATATATATATATATATATATATATATATATAGCTTCTTTGAGTCCAAAAAGCAGTTGTTATAAATGTTAATGGATTTGTTTTTTGTTGTTTGTTTTTTTTAAATTATGTTCTCATTAATATTTTGAATGGTAATTCAATTCGAGATCCAAGTTGATTTGATGATTATTTCCTTATTTTTTGTATGTCTCGATGGACAAAATTGGACTTTTTAAAATTAAAAAACCCGTTCAAATCTGCATTATTCAATGAAGACGCATTTTATTGCAATTGCTATAGGTGTTTTAACAAAATATATTTAAACATAAAATATGTTAAAACTTCATTGAAAACTTACAGTGATCTTTTTCAATGTAAGCCAAACTTTGTACTATTTATGATAAGTAAATTATTTATGCACTTGTTACTGTTTGAAAGTCACAGCAGCGTTTACAATAAGTCAGTTAACTTCGACCCTCACTGGTTACAGAAATGTGAGAAAAAGAAGCCTTCATTATACTATAATATATTATTGAAAAATTATATCATCGGGATCAAATATCTCCGTCACTTTGCCGAGTATATAACGCAAAATTCTGAACCTCGTTTTGGAATGTTTCTATTCTACACCGATGCACATGACGGAGTCAACAAATTACAGCAAAAAACACTGTAGGAGAACAGTTCTAAAAGGAAAAAAGTTATTGCGTTGTATCGGCTTCATTCAGCTGAACCCGCTGCAGTTGGTGGTGTAAAGACTTTGTGTTGTATTCCTGAATCAATGTGATATGCGTCCTCCCCTCTATTCAATATATGGATCCAATATATCTGTATTTATTAATGCTATAAAAAAAAACAAAAAACAATGTCTCAACTGAACGAATTTTGCAAGCCTCAGGCTGATTATGAATACAAGGAAACTTCACTACCCATGTCAGGTGAGAAAGTGTCTCTCAGCACATAGTATCAGGTGCTAATTCAACGGCTGGAAAAACAGTCTTTGATATACATATTGTACTAAATGTTGGAGTTAAATCATGAGATGTACTTCACATCCAGCATTGCCAAATTTCACGTGTCTACCTGGAATGAATATTACTTAATCGTGTAAAAAATATACTGGAAAATTGCGTTAATGGTCTAATAATCTTGACAAGAAATCACTATATAAATACAGATAAGTTTACAAAATATAATTTGTATACTTCACGTGTTTTTGCACATCCATGCTGACAGGTGTTTGTTGTCAAATATTTTAAGAATGTGTTTGAATTTTTTTTAAATGATTGGCTTTATTGACCCCAAAAATAGAATCAGGTTATATGCACCTACAAATATACACAGGAAATCAACCTACACATGCACGCATATTACCAAGGATTGGGACCTCATCCATTCTCACCCACATAGTGCATAGACTAGTGTTCTCAGTAAAACATATGCATACATATGTTTTACTAGTAGCATGCGCATGTGTACAAGTGGCAATTAACATACAACGTTTCACCGTCTGTTTCTACATCGATTGACAAGTAAACGAGATATTACTTTTTGAATGTCTTTTCAAGCGTATCCTTTTGTTGTTGTCCTCTGACATAAACATGACGTCAGATATTACTATTTTGACATATGCTCTTGTAAAATAAATCTTTTGAATCAATTAGTTGAAACGTTGTTCCTAAACTGAATTATTTGGTTCATTTTTGGGTGTAATTTTTCTACGAAATCATAATGCATGTATAATGACTTAAAATTTCTGCCAAGGGAAAAGGATATTAATGTCAATGAATTATTAATGTCAATGGTTTACTAGGCGAATATACCAAGGACGACAAAAAGGATTGACAGTTATGACCGTGAAAATATTTAATGTTTAACAAAACAACATGAAATGGGGAAACACCCACTCACATTAGCAAACGGCTACATAATACCAATATGTGGGGAAATTATAGGAAAAATATCGGGCTTTCGTGTTCACATTAGCCAGCAGATGGGACTACCAAAGAACACTGACAAGCATAGAGCGACTTTTCAAATCAGTTTGAGATGGCATTTTGTTAAGTACTACGTGTTTAAACTGCGTAAAAAGATAAAAGAAAAGACCCAACAAACATTTTATAATCCAAAAAAAAAATATATTTCCCTAAAATATAAAGTCAGATAAAGTGAAATTATTAAACGTAACATATAGTATGGTATTAATTTCTAAAATTTCCATAATGTACCAGGATATACATTAATCTGCAAACGCTCCAAAAGTATTCCGAATAAATATTCTAATGTGCTTATATGCTATCTCCGCAAACGAATCATTGTTCTCATATGCAAAAGTTTTTAACTTCAAGGTTAATAAAGTGAAAATTGAATGTCACAAATTTTCTAGAATGTTTCATGATCATCCTAGGAAATTAATAATTACCCAAGTCCTTGAATGTTCGACAATAATTTACTGTCTGTTTAGAATAAACGGTTCAGACGTGCACGTTCCACGAATAAATAAAAATTCCCCTCAAAACATTCACCAAACTGGTGCATGATAGAATGAGAACCCTGCGTATCTAATTCATTTACATTACCTTATGCGTAGCAACAAAAATAAATAAATAAATAAATAAATAAATAAATAAATAAATAAATAAATAAATAAATAAATTACTAGCAAATATTCCCAAACATTTAAATTCATTGACATTGACATTTATAATACTTTAACCAATCACCCTGTATGGCAGTTTGACATGCCTAGAATACAGATGATTTTCTATGACCACGTGATGCTTTTTCGAACTTTATCCAACTCATTCGTGGTCCATTTAGACAATAATGTAATTCTGAATTGTACTTGGCAACTCGACCTGTGTTTATAATGCAAATAGTACATCCATTTTATCTTTTTTTTTTAATATAGGTAAATCACAGAATTAAAGAAAGAAATAATTTCGCTAAGCAAATGACTCAAATAAATAAAGATTATATTATAAAACAATATAAATGATACAGCTATCCATAACACTTTATTTACACAGTTGTACTGTCAACCACAGCAAATTTTCTGAAACCTGAAACATTACATTAACCAACATGCATTCCCTGTAAGAGTTAAAAACATCGAGGAAGATCCAGTCTCTCGGAAGACTTATGTGCAAATAAAATATATGTGTAAGAGATGAATTCTCCAGAAATGTACAATATTATCCTGCAAATTGTTTTTTTTTAACTTAAAAAATATTTGTCAAGGGTGATTTGAATTTAAGCAAAAATGAACCAACCGGTTAGGGAGAGGGTTATTTTAAGTTGTTAAAATGTGTGCCTAACCACACAGTAACCTATTGTGACTATACAAACTAAACAAGTCCTTCAATATATGTCGCAAACAATCTGATTATTTGGTTGCTTTAAAGTATTTCATTTCATTCTTATATTACATTCCACATGAAGATTACTGCATGACCTCTAATTGTGAATTGTTTTCCTTTTACTGGTGGCGCTTTTACTGGTGGCGCTGGTGGCGCTTTTACTGGTGGCGGTCGGGGGTGGGATGGAGGGGATATTGACCTAACGGATCCAATTTCTAAGTTAGTATATGATGTACATATTGCATTTCTATAAAGACAAGCCAATACATGATGATATAATAATAACTCATTCTTTGTACATTGTAACACATTGTCATATTCCAGACATTATTGATGTCCCTTTCCCGGTGTTTATCATGGGGAAAGGAAAACAGTATGTGCAAAAAAAAATATCGAAATATCTATGGATAGGTACATGAAATGTCTTCGAGAGGAATGACTAGAGGAGAATGAAATTGTTAACAAATATAATGGAAATGCTACCCTTCATCCTGTATTACGTCTTCTATAGTCAATGGTCGTCGATTCATGTCCTCTGAAATTTAATCAAATGATACTTAGCAAGCAATCGGATTAAAATCAAATCGCCACTGGAGATATGACATACACAAAAAAAAATAATGTTTTTGTGACCTTTCGAAGTCGAAGTTGTTTACTTTTAGTGGCCTATCAGATAAAACATTGCAAATTCGTGTTAGGGAGAGTTGTTAGTAACTGTATATTCCGAATAACGTAAGTCACTTTCAAGACTTCAAAAGCTGAGATTTGATTGGTGTACTGCAAGGTCGTCGGAACATGACCTATAATATTATTCGTGTCCATCAGATCTCCTTCTAAGACTGTGATGATCTGATTTTAATCGTATTAAATTAGCAAAGAAAGAAGTTAATCCAGTCAGATTTCTTATTACATTTAAATTGGAAGATTGTTAGGAATAAACATTGCCGGGGCTGTACACAACGACAAATACCACATGTACATTTCTGCAATTTAAACATTCTAAGCAGTTTTTAATTCTGAGTAAATACCTGTAGACATCGCGGATATCGCCTTATTAAAGACCTAACAATTCACGTTATAAACACTCTCTTATAGGTAAATTTTTTTTGCTTGCTTTGGGCAGAGGACTAGTTTTTAGCTAGAGGGCAAATTTTTAAAATACCTTTTCAGCTAGTTAAATATGCAGCGGTTTATATAGAACGAAGTGGATGGATGACTCTAGGCTTGCGAAGATGGACACATGCTTGATTGATTGGTGTGTGTGTGTGTGCGTGTGTGTGTGTGTGACTGAGAATTATTTAAATATCTGCTTAAATTTGTGTCTGGTACTTGATGCATAAATTATATTAGAAAGAAGGGACTAAACGATTAAACATATGACTGTATGCTTGGAATAATGTATTTTAAAAGTGGCATTTATTTAACATGTTGACAAGCATGCACCTCAGTTTAATAAGTAAATACTAATTTACATTTTATATCGTAATCTGATTTATTAACCAGTAAAATACAAAGAATACTGCACGATGCTATAAAGGTGTACTATAGTATAATACACAGTATATATCAGAATGTTCATTTGTGGCTAACTAACCCAGAAATGTGTATTAAAAATGTATATTTTAACTCCCAAGTAAGAAATTCAAGATTATTTGTGCGTTTATCGATGTTTTACGGAAAACGCTATATCAATATTTCTATATTTCCGGTGAAAATAGGATTTCATACACAGGGCCCAAACTTGGCGCTACTCAACGAATTGCATTTATTTTTCTTCTTCACATTAAAGGGAATAAACAGATCAAGTGCTAGCTTTATTTGGTTCTTTTAACGTTCTGTTGACACCACTGAATGGTTAGATTCTAAACGGTCCTACTAGTACAAAGAATCTTTCATGCTTGATGACATTCTTAAGAAAAAGCAGTCTAAAAAAGACAAGAAAAAGCAGTCTAAAAAAGACAAGAAAAAGCAGTCTAAAATAGACAGGAAAAAGCAGTCTAAAATAGACAGGAAAAAGCAGTCTAAAATAGACAGGAAAAAGCAGTCTAAAAAAAAAAGAAGGAAAAAGCAGTCTAAAAAAGACAGGAAAAAGCAGTCTAAAAAAGACAGGATGAGTGGAGAGAAAAAGTTTTATGATTTAGCCAGCGTGCGGCGCTAGTAACATTTACACTGTTTTGAAAAAATACAATTTAAGGTGTCATGTGTTATATCAGTTTGAATTTTGATACTTTTCGGCAGTCCATAGCAATGGATAATGTGCTGGCACATCCTACAGAAACCACAAAGATGTGCCAAGATAAACTTATTATATAAAGTGGAATATTATCAAGAACAACACATATTTGGATGAAAAAAGTTAACTATATGTTTCAAGAGCTCAAGAAGATCTCAGTTACGAGAAATGATCACATATTAACTTTTGGACAAAACAAGCACCATCAGTTTAAATTTGTATATATACTCAGAGTCTAGTGAATAACCGACTGATGTCTTCAATATAATTTCTTCTGAAACACTGTCTTCTACAAGCCATTAGGCTACTCTGAGAAATGATACTGCTCAATTACTTTTGAAGTCACAACTTAATGTAATAAATTCTGACATAGATGGTTTGTATAATCGGCAGAAGGACTACTTTCAAATGAGCAGAGGTAAAATATAAACAAAAAGAAGCAAAACTGAGTTGGAAAAGAAACTAAAAGGAATACTCATAATCAAAGAAGATTCCAGAAAGCAAGCGACTTGAAACAAATCAAAACTGAATACTTTATTGGAAGATACTCTTGAACTGCGCACAAAAACCGAATATCGAGACCAGATGTGGTCAATAAAAAATCGAAGAGGAACAACCATTGCTTTTGCATCCCATACTGGATATTGTAATCGATGGTTCAGCATTTCATGTAAAACGACAGTTAGAAGTCCACAAAAGTATTAAAATCTTAGATCAATTAACAGAGCATTTAAAAAAGATGGCTTCAGTATAAGTCGAAGTGGACTATACCTTAGTCTACTTCTTAAGAGTAGGACGTCGTCAGAAGGTAAGCGTCAAGTAACCATTGTCCCAGTAAAGATAATTAGAGCGCAAACACTAAACATATTGATAGCCAGTTTTGCATAGATACAATAAGACATTTGGAGGAACTGGCTTCCATGTTTGGACCGAACGAGGTTTGTTTTATCAGCCTTATCATAAATTTCGCGTCCCAATTGGTTTGTTTGCAGCCAATAAGCACAGTCCACTGCTAATGCATGCTGAGTTTAAAATAAGCCTTCCTGACCATAGCTGGGTAATTGTTGCCCAGCAAAGCTTATGCCATCGGTGTATGCCGGCATTGAGATTCATTGCAACGGTCTTAAAAACAGAGATGCTGTTGGCTTTTCTAGCCAAAGGTCAATAGCCATCCGATCTGGAAGACACTCCGTATCAACAGCACTCAACCATGAATTTGACTTTGAAAAGTTGCTTTGTCTGACAGAGTTCGATACCATAATCAGAACTGGTATTGTATAAATTGGACAAGCCGATTCTCGTGTTTACCTTTGAAGGTGGGCCGGATGAAAACCCACGGTATAAAAAAGTCATTAAGGATGTCATCCACCATTTCCTGAAACGTGATCTTTACTCTGTCTCTGGGACGAAGTGCTTTTAACAGAGTTGAGAGAAAGATGGCGCCAATGAGCAGGGAATTGAATGAGTGGTTTAATATTACCTCATGACAAATATGGCAGCCATTTAGATGAATGAGGTAAGACAATTTACATTGAGCTAGAGAAGGAAAACATTGACTTTGCTGGACAAACGTTTACAAAATATGGTCGCATTTGAGTGTACACAATTACCCAACCATTGTTGAGTATATCGATCCAGTAATCTCAGAGTTCATGGAACAGGATATTTTGTGGAGAGGTCGAAGCGGTGTGACAACCATGTCGGTTTAAGCCAATACTTGCTTAAGATTGTGAAGTTTGACGACAATATGTGTTGTTCGAAAGCACGAAGCTCATGTATGAGCGTGATAAAAGACAGATGTCTTCTTCCTCTGTACCCCTTGTTCAAGCATGTGACGGGCTTAAAGTTCCAGCAACAGATGGAGCCTTGCACAAATTTCCATCCTTATTTGCAACTCAGTCTCAAAACAGAAGACATTCTACCTCGGTCAGCAAACACATTTTGGACCATTCCCTACAATCAGTATTGCCCTTCATTACAATCTGTGCTGAATGCGATAATTTGCAAGATATGCCACGTGTATTTCAGCTTTCTGGTCAAGCTGCGCAATCACGAGGTCCTTCACAATCAAAAAGCAGTTCCATCGAAACGCATTAGACGAATGATTGTCGCTGCTAGAGGGCAACGACGCAAAATGTTGGTCATACTAGCTAATGCGTAGAATGGCGAAAGTGTGGATTCGATTGACGAGGAGGAGCTTGATTTGGAGAGAATATCCCTTCCAATAAACGATGTTTATCTTGAAACAAATCTATCTCTTGTTCATTCAATGGAGGAGCATCTTACTTCGCTTTGGATAATAATAGTTAAGTAAATCATTTAAAATTACTTCAGATTTTAAAAATCCTTAGAATCTGTGTGGCTTTGTTGAAGCGTTAATGTTAGTAAGAACTGAATAGATTGAAGTGTATAATTTGTATTTCATTATGCTTCTTTGTTCAAAATTAATTAATGTTTTAAAAATAATTTGAAAAAGTTTTAACTAGTCAAACATTCTTTGTAAAAGCCTGATTAAGTAAACACTATTTTATATAAAAGACAGTTTGTATAGTTAACTAATTTACTTTTCAGTATTACACAAAATTGTGGAAAAATTAGGTGGGGGGGGGGGTAAAAAAATTTGTGACCTCACATTGAGGGGTGTCTGGATTTTGTGACGAAGTATGATGAGGCGGGGAGGTAGGCCAGAAATGGCAAAAATTGCGTTGCGTCATATGCGCACGACCCCTTGGAGATACGGAGTCGTTTGATGGTCGTAATACCGCGTGACTTTAATTTTATAGACTGTATCGAAATCGTTTGTCTATCAAATGGTTTACTAAAGACTATCTCGCTTGTCACTGGTCTGATAACGCACGGTACCAACTACTGAATGCAACTAACAACGAAGTAGAAATGCACTGTTCCCTACAACATGTCACTTCCGCTTTATCTTACGTTAAACGCCGAGCGCAAAATCGGCTAGGCGCGTGATGCCTCTAGTAGTGAAAAAAATCCATGTTTTTTTGTCATTATTTCCAGTATTGATGACGTATTTGACATAATGCCTTTACAAATCACATCTTGAAGACAACAAATTTTCACATGAAAGGAAGTTGTGTGAGTACATTAGAAGACCTTTACTATAGTTTTGATCAGATCTGACATAATCAACCAACGTATATACCGTATCGTATGTACTCTACTATATGTTGCATACAACTGCAAACTGCACATACCCAGATCTGCCGTCGAATAATGTGCCTGTAGATCTGGGTCAATACATTTTGCTCAGAGTAAAAAGAAGAATAATCGAAAAAAAAAAACCGGATGTCCAAGCGCATTAAGCGACTCCAGATCATGGTCTACATTGTTTGAAGTTGGGCCTGACTTACAAGCAAGTACATACAGTACTCCTTTGGTAGCATCTCACAGGAGAAATGCCGTATGTATCGTATTAGTAAAACTTACACCCAATTTTTGCATAATCACCGATGTGAGGGTTATCTTTAAGAAGATACAAAAATATACATTTAGTTGCAAATATGTGGATGTAATCTTTTTGTAGCACTGGAAATACATACAATTTTTGCATAATCACCGATGTGAGGGTTTTCTTTATCAAGATACAAAATTATACATTAGTTGCAAATATGTGGATGTAATCTTTTTGAAGCACTGGAAATACACACATTTTCATTCATAATCAAATAACTTGCACATTGTATAACATATTAATATGAATAAAATTAAGGAACATTCCGAATTCTATTCATGTGTATACATGTACCTCAAAACACATGTCAAAACTTAATATATTATTAAGGTTTGGTTATACATGAAGGTGATGGAGTGGAATTTCAATAATGAATAATATAGTGGGATTGTTAGTGAACACTGTAGCGTAAAGCCATTTTGGAACCGCCTCCGTTTTTATAGTTTGTAATCTACTAATAAGTTTCCACCTTCATCGCACAAGAATAGTAACAATTACTTTCAAGAGTACAAATACTAGCACAATCTACATCGGAACCATGATGAATATTTTCAACTCTACGAGAATTAGAACCAAAACTTTTAATGGAGTAAGAATTAGCACTTTTATTTATACAAAATCAGTACTTTTCCCTGTATTTACAACTCTACAATTCAGCATTTACATTTATGTCAGGATTAACCAATATGATAACATTTGTAAACAATGGACTGACTGTTTGGAGGTTCTTTTGATAAAATAAATATTATATTCCTACCTGATGATTTCTACCTGATTCCTACCTGATGATTCCTACCTGCAGAGCTTTGTTTCTATTAGCAATCGGTGAACTTGCTATTGCTTCTCAACGAGATTTTTCTTTATCTTTAAAAATCTCTTTGAACTCATGACTTCTTATAAAAGCACCGAACACACGATATCTAACGCTTTACACCAAGGTATATTAAGGTAACAGGGTACAGTTTTGTAAACTGGCCCGTGGCAAATTTCTTAACTTACGTGCTCTTTCCCGTTGATCTTCGTAGACAATTTGGAGAGGCCCTTCCGCCCCACTGTTTTTGTGTTTCTGTATGCTATAGATTGATTCATTTTGTAATATTCGTTCATATACATTTTTTAAACGTAAATATTTTTTTAATTTTTTTATTTTATTGTAATTTTTATATATAAATATAAATATTCAATTTCATCTTCAAAAAATGTGGTCATCTGTCAACATATTATCTTACATCATTTGATATCCTTCTCTTCTTGCGAACTGAATGTTTTTGTGTTGTTCTTGAAACTGATGCCAGGCATGAACATCTTCCATAGTTACTCTGTAGTTTGTTGATAGTGAAATACCAATAATCGGTTAGAAAGTAGAGCTAGCCTCCCATAACGGTAAACACGTGTGTTTGCACTTTGAGCATCACATAGTGTCAAACATTACCTTCGGATATGAAGATTGCAGGTATAAATTTGGGATTACTCTGGTTCTCTGCTTCATATGCTTGTCGATTCTCACCCAAATACACGACTAACTAACCGGTAAACTAATTTAGCAGTAAACCGGCCTATGATAATGGCTTGCCAATTTAGATCTTGTTTGGTATATTGGTGTCTGATATCATCATCATCATCATCATCATCATCATCACCCTCTTGACCTAGTGTGGTCGTCGAGGCACTGTGCTCCTGAACATCAGAGCAACACGTATCCTGGTCCATTCTGTGATGTTGTCAGTCCACTTTTTTCTCTGTCTACCTCTCCTTTTCCAATCCTGGACACTGCTCTGCAGTACTGTTGGGGATAGATTGCTGGGTTTAGCGACATGGCCATACTATTTCAGCTTTCTGGTTTTGACAGTGGAAAGGAGGTCTTCATATTGGCCTACTTTGTGTGTGTGCCCGATGGTGTTACGCATTTATTTATTTGCGATGTGGTCCATGTAAGATATGCCAAGGATGGTTCTGTAGCATCTCATTTCAAGTGCCTGGATTCTTCGTTGTAATTCTGCTGTCAGGGTCCAGGCCTCACATGAATACAAAAAGACTGAGATGACTAGTGTTCTCAATAGTCTGATTTTAGTTTTCAGACAGATATTCTTGTCTCTCCAGACGGGTCTTAGCTTTGACAAAGCTGCCGCTGTTTGTGCTGCTCGTTACAAAATTTCTGCTCCTGATCCCTCTGACTTTAATCTTGGCTGAGCATTGTTTGCCACTATTTGTCATCAGCTTTGTCTTCTCGGCGCTTATCTCCATGTCAAATCTTTAAGATGTTTCATCCAGGTTTTTCACTAAGGTGGCAAGCTCGTCTTCACTGCCTTCCAACCCATCAATGTCGTCTGCAAAGCGAAGGTTGGTGATGTTACGCCCTCCAATGTTGACTTTCCCACAGTAGTTTTTCAGAGCTTCGCTCGTGATGCGCTCTAAGTAGATGGTGAAAAATATGTGCCACAGGAGACAGCCTTGAACTACTCCAGCTGTTGTCTTGAACTAGTTCCCCACATAACCTTGAGCAATTACTGCACTGGTACCCTTGGCGTACAGCTGCTTGGTGGTATTGGTAAACGTTTAACGCATAATGCGCTTCTTCATTGTGGCCCACAATGTCTCATACCACACTCTGTTAAACGCCTTTTGAAATCTATGAACACTTGATAGATGTATTGTTAATGTTGCGAGCACTTTACATACAGAGCCCTGAGATTGAATATTTGTTTATATAGTTATATAATTTTGGTACAGCTGGAGATTGCCTTTTTTGGGGAGTGTTATAATCAGTGACTGGGTCCACTGTGTTGGCCATTCACCTGTCAGCCAGATCTCATTGCAGATTTTTGTTAGTAGCTCTGTCACTAACCCCACCCCCATTCTTGATAAGTTCATCTGGGATGGTGTTCTTCGACCCAGTGGTCAATCTATTACGGGAATAATGAAAAAGAAAAGGTAGAAAATAATATATCAAATTTGATGGAAAGAAGTGTTTTTGATTTGTATTTTATTCAAAATTGGGATTCTAATTCACACTAGAAAATGTAGAAGGTAAAAATGTCTTCAATTAGAATAATATTTTACTAATTACATCCTTTGTCCTAGATAAGATATGCTGGTTCTCTATAGCCATATTGCAAAAAGCTCAAGATAAGATTTTTGTTGAGCCTATATTGTTGAGAACTAAAACATCATGAGAGCATTGTCATCACTGTCAACAGTTTGTTAAGGTTTTGGTTCAAGTTTCTCATTTGCATATATTTCTTGAACCTCATCATGAATTTTCTTCTAACTTGGGATGAATTATTATATAGTCAATACATTCAACAACATGTTTGCCTGCCTTTGTGACCTTGGGGTCAAGATCACACACAGTTATAGAAGATTTGCTCTTAAGATTTTGGTTGTACTTGTTAACATTTTATTTTATAACCTAAACCCCTTGATTGATTTTTTTCATATTTTTCATGAAACATTATACATTAAGACAATTAATTCTGTTGCACACTCACTTGTTCCTTTGACCTTGAGGTCAAAGTCACGCAAAACACATGTATTAAGGTTTTGGTAAAAAAAGATTTCATTGTTTGCATTACCTAAGCCCCTTGTTTACTTTAAATCATACTTTGACTTCAGCAAGGCTAATGCAATTATATCAATAACTTGCTGGTACTTTGCATAAAATCAGAGCATCGCCATCGCCACCTGGAACATTAGAATTCTGGCGCAAATTGGAAGACTCCAAGAGTTGACACATGAGATGGAACACTACACATGGAACATTTTGGGACCCTGTGAATAGAGCAAAAACAAGAACGTTTCCTAGGTGCTGATGTTGGGAGTGATCACGACCTCGTGATTATTAACTTCCGAGTGTCGCAGAAGACAATTACCAAGCTAAAGAACATCATTCTCAATTTCAACCTTGAACAACTGAAGTACCCTAACATCTGCAAGTCATTCCAAGCCACGATTGGAGGAATATTTCCTCCACTCCTTGTGATGGATGTTGATGTTAAAGTGATGACAGATACTTTCAACACAGTCACGACAACAGCTGTCAAGGACATCATTGGCCTCTATCGCACAAAGAACAACCTATGGGTTACAGAAGAGATTCTGAATCTGTGTGATGCTCGCAGAGACCTCAAAAACACCAGACACACAACAGGGGCAATGGGGTACCAAGAAATAAACAAGAATATCAGAACAACCCTGAAGAAAGCAAAAGAAGATTAGATTGGACAAAAGTGCACAGAAATAGAGAGAAGTCTGATAAAGAATAACATCAAAAATGCATTCCAAATTGTGAAAGACCTCACCAGACAGAAGCAACCAAGAGTCAGTACCATCAAGACGAAAATGTAAAATGCCTCACAGAAGCAAGTGACACTGCAAAAAGATGGAGAGTATTGTGAAGAACTCTACAACCATCCATCCACAGGAGACCACACTCGTCAAATGATGATGATTTCCCCATTCTCAATGAAGAGGTGGAGTCAGCAATAAGAGTATTGAAGAATGGGAAGGCAGCTGGAGTAGACAACATCCAAGCTGAATGGGAGGGTGAGGGAGAGGGAGAATCAGTGATAGAGCTACCATAGGTGTCTAATCTACCTCCAGTAAATTCTGTTTAATCGTGCTGATAAGATTATTTTCCAAAACGTGTGACCAAGGAATTCATTGTTTTTAAAGAACACTGGAAGCGTTTCTGCAATAGCTACAAATTCTTAATCATGTCATCTGTGTGTGTGTTGGTTCTTTTGAGACAAACGTGTTTTGTGTCAGTAAATAGTGTATATGGCCTACAATTATACACATATATGCTAGCAAAATTTATTTTGTCTACGTTGTGAGCTAAAATGGGCATATAGACTAAGTAATGTACAAAATTAAATCAACGTTACCACTGCATACAGTGGGCGTATAAAACGTTGCTCATGTTGATTTCATCGATTAAAAAAAACGAATACTCCAAATTGCTGCGAGATGAGAAAGATGTTCCGTTGATAATATTTCGTTTTATACTCCTGTAACTTGTTCCATGACAAGATTTTTGACAAGATTATTTTCACAGTAAATAATCTGTCGGCGTCGATAATTAGCAGCCCATTGTCTGCCCCATCAACAGAAGCTGACCCATATCAGGTTAACTTGCAAACAAATGTAAACCAGATAGTAACCACAATCTGCTGATTTATCCAAACTCTAATCAGTGAGTTCTGCCTATCGGACTTTGTATTCAATACCGGGATAGTTGCTATCCAGGGTTTTAAAGAGGTACACTTATGCGAAGTATATAAACGTAGTGATGCAGAACGAGGCTTGCAGCTGTTGGGCATGATATTTCTCTACGGTTTAATTCAGGTGTAAAATCCACTGATCACTGCTAACAAACAGTATAGACCTAGAATTTCCCCGCGAATTATGGAACAACCGATATGGGTCTGTGCAGAGTGTAGTTGGACTGTTGGTTTAATTGTCGGGTTTTACCAGTTATTTGTTAGATCTCTTAATACTCTCGTTGTGTACTTAGTTGTCTTTTTTAAATCTAAAAGGAAAGTTTCCATCCCGCATTTTATTCCGTTCTTATGTCCCAGATCTCTTCATCCTAGCCACGCGATGAGCATCGCGTATATTGTTAATCTTCATTCTTTCTAAAAATCTTCACATTACAATTAGTTTTATTCAATTATAACTATAAAAATTTCTTGCGAAAGCTAATAGATCTACGATACGAATAAATATTCCAGCTGGATTGCGAATTAAATAAATAATTTCCAAGGTCAAGCATTGCTTTGAATAATAATAATAATAATAATAATAATAATAATAATAATAATAAATTATCAAGTTCCACATAATTGTTATTCTTTCTGATGATTAGTTATTTACCAACTTAAAATGCAAATGTTATACAAATGACCGATTCATATTCCTCTGAATATCGCATTCCACTAATTTTACATACACTTTTTCAAACTATATTTTCTCTTTGAAACTTTTTGAAATTATGAGATTCTTTGAGAGAAAAAAATTAGCAACACGCTACATGCAGTACACACGGCATACTTTTATTCTGACCGAGAATATGGCACTGTAACAGAAATGTGCTTATAGTACAAGTCTTAAGATCCGTTATGATAAAAACAGAGCACCTGCTCTGTTTTTAAAACAGAAAAGCAGCTTTCAAGTATCTGGTAATTTGAATATAAGTGGTCATTATATGACTGTATTTTGGCAATACAATGTTTGTGACGAGTATTGTTTTTAAATAAGCAATGTTGAGATAAACTCGCTGCTTGTAAACACTGAAACACACCTTCTCTGACTACGACGTGATGGCGAGACAAATATAAATGGATGGGTCCGTTCTGTATTGTTAGTTCGTTCGTTCATAGCTTGTTACAAGAAGTTGTGTGATTGCTTTGAACAAAACCGTTCTATTATATTTAAATTGTTGTCTCACTCATCCGTGTGATTTTAAACGTTACGCAATATGATGTTAACGATTTTAAAAGCTGTATTTTTATCCAATATTTCACAGAGAACATGTTTTGGTCTTATTATAGCTATTAAAACATATTGATCTTTTTTACCTTGTATTTTATTTTTTATCACTTCTTGTTTGTGTTCGACAGGTTCATACGGAATGAAACGTGTGCAAACAAAATTGTTACATGCACTTAAAGCACAATAAAACACTGAAGAGATTGTGTTATACTTCAAAAGTAACACGAGAGAGTCTTTTTATCATATTTTAATATATTTACGGTGTTTCTAATTGGATGATTCGTTTCATATCCTTTTCTGTGTCATGCGCTCTTCTACTGATGGAAAATTTCAACCGATAAATAAAATGTAATTTGATATTACCCGTCGACATACGTTTCTCACGCAGGCGCCTAGAATTTTCCATTAGCAGAACAGAGAATGATACATTGGTATTATGTTAAAACTACAATTTCTTTTGTGAATCGATCTTAATTTTCCTCCTTGGCTAAGCTCACAAACAATAATACTTTTTTCTGCCCCTTTTTCTGTATTGCCAACACATACTCGTACAGAAAAACTAAAACTCAACTACGGTATAAGTTGGATTTGTTTTGCATTCTGACAACATTTTTTGTTGTCGTCAGTCTAGTATACAGTCTTTCTACGGCTCTTATCCAGTAAGTCGGATAACACACAACTCTGTTGTTTTCAGGCTGGGTGGCCAATCGTCGGATTTTTCAGCTGGTCTGTCTCTTAACTAGGTCATTATTTTTTCAAAGTGTGCCAATGCGGTATTATTAAGTTCGTCAGCGGCCACCCTATTTTCACTCCACGTACTTACCCGGAGTAGTACACGTACACACAAAATATACATTATACTACATGCATACGGCATAGCATGATAGTTTAACAAAGTTTCCCTTTCCTGTATTACATAAATGTTTTTTTTATACGTATCCCGCATCGTGGACATTTGGAACGTCATAATGGAACACGATGAAGGATGGACCATCCACAATGCTTGATGATCATTCGATTAAAACTGTTACTTCTGTCTGAAATTCGTGAATGCATTATGTGTCGGTATATGCTAGAAATCGCTGCATTTTAATTTAAAAAGGTGATGTACCAAAATAACAATCTAAATCCTGTCGAGACGCGACTATAGAGCACATAATTCAATTCGATTTTTTGCTATTAATTTTAAAAATATATTTTCAAGCGGTGCATAATCATTTATAGAAAACGTTTCACGTGTGATCCACTACTGATATCCAATATGTTCACTATCGGTTCAGTGGAAAATTCCATTCAACTGAGTCGATCCCGCGCTTCGTCCAAGCAAAACATTTGCAGGTGTAATACAACTGAAATTGATTCTGCTAGGAAGAGATTAAAAAAGAACACATGTAATTAAATAGTGGCGGGGTTTTAAGTGGGGAGTTCATGGGTCATGTAGAGTGGTAGTAGTAGTATTAGTAATAGTAGCAACAGAAGCGATATCCATGGTAATTATCGATGCTAGAAGAAATCTTGAGTGCTGTAACTACTACTACTACTACTACTACTACTACTACTACTACGACGACGACGACGACGATAATAAGAAAGGAAATAAAGGATTCATGATTCATACAAAACTTGAACAATATTTAAATTTGAGGGGTTACCTTCCATAATTTTGCCCAAAATATATTTGAGGAACTGAGTTTGTTAAATTGAATACAAATTTCTTGCTTTAAATATGTAATTTGTTTGTTGTGTAATGTCCGAAGATAATGAAGAAAATAAAGGGTTATTAGTTGGCAGATTAAGTTACACACGACTGACAGTAGACAAAGAGATCGTTTTATTTCCGTAATACAAAATAATCATTGGAAGTACTTGAACACTCCTTGAAAATAATAATCACAAAATCAGGACTGCGCGAACCATAATGATAAATGTAGTTTCAGACAAGCCGAGGGCGTATTGGGTCATGTAACATACTCGAGTGTTTTTCAATCAGAAAGTGAGAGATTACCAGTAACTTGAAAACGCCTGCCCGTCATTTTTAGGGGTTTGGAGTGGGGGCTGTGATTTCTTTTTCAAGCTGTCTTATTTTTCTTTTTCTTTTATCTCATTATAATTTTTGCTTTGAGCTAATATAATGAACATAATTAGTTCTTGTTTGCTTGTTCTCTACAAATCAGACATAGATTGTTTTTCTCAGGCTATTTGAGGGCCAATATGTTTATTTGTGTTTACCACCACAAAGGGAGGTCACGGGTTCGCACCCCGACTGAGTCGTACCGAAGACGGATAAAATAAAAATGGTATTAGCAGCTACCTCGCTTGGAGCTCAGCGTTAAGAGATTGTTATGACTGGTCGGCCTGGTGTCAGGAAAATGTGACTGGATGGGACATCATGCCACTTGTCTGCGGCATGAAGCCTCAGTGTTACACGTTCACTGTAAACTGCCACACTAAATACATCGTACCGATATGACTGAAATATTGGTAAAGCTAAGTTACCACCACCCCCACCCCCCACACACTTTAAAGATTCTCAGATAGTTCAGATTTTATAAAATCCTTATTAGCAAGAACGTAGAGGAGTCATTAATCATCTTAGAAATAAATGGTGCCTCAGTAATAGTTGTATATTTAATGAACAAAGAGTAGAACCTTTAATTTAATGTGCCGATGAAAACCTGTCTTGTACAGCTAAGCAATGAAATACCTTTATAAATATTTGTTGGGGGTAGATTGGCGTTAGTTTGTTCAAATATTCGTATTTAAAAAGGATTCCTTAGCTAATGTTTATTTTCGTTTCGTAAATCGTGCTTTATTTATCTAATTTAGAGAAATTCATTTTTTCGGCAAATGTTTAATATAAACATAAAATTTCTCATATTGAATATATATATATATATATATATATATATATATATATATATATATATATATATATATATATATATATATATATATCGTTTTCTTTCAATATATAGATTTATATTTTTGGCATAAAGAGCGTCACTGCTTCAGCTTTTGTATCAACTGTTTTGGTGTACGAGTCCAATACTACTACCACCAATGTGTTCTTCCGATTTCCCAAAGTCTCTTTGTATACCATCCAGCAAGGAAAGCTACTTTACAATCAGGGTTCCATGTCTGTTATAGCATTTTAAAATAATTTAATTATGACGATTACTTGCAGAGTTTTAACGTGAAGGACAAAGGGCTATGCTCTGACAATTCTAGAAATATATGTACTCGGAAGTTTTCAATGAAGGAGAAATTATTCTCATTATTCAAAACATAATAAATTGAATCTTTCTCCACTTGCAGTGAAACATGTACTGGTCCTTACCTGTATTGTCAACAAATCTTCTATTTACGATTTGCACACCTGTTCTATGTCACTAGCCATGTACGTAGTAATCAAAACTATTTCTGCTTTGGTCATGATTAGCAAGTGCACCTGGAAGCATGAGTTGTATGTGTTTTTAGCAATCGTAATAAAGGTAGTATTGTTTTATGTAACCTACTTTTAAACCAGTTCTTCTACTAAGATTCCCCGCTACTAAAACGGTTCTCTTATGTGTGTATTACTTAACTTCTATGTGTAGTTTACCAAATAAATCCTTACGTGTGTAATAATTAAGTTCCATGTGTAGTTTACCAATTAAATCCGTATGCGTGTAATAATTAAATTCCATGTGTAGTTTACCAAATAAATCCTTACGTGTGTAATAATTAACTTCCATGTGTAGTTTACCAAATAAATCCTTACGTGTGTAATAATTAACTCCCATGTGTAGTTTACCAAATAAATCCTTACGTGTGTAATAATTAACTCCCATGTGTAGTTTTCCAAATAAATCCTTATGTGTGTAATAATTTACTTCCATGTGTAGTTTCCTTATGTGTGTAATAATTAACTCCCATGTGTAGTTTACCAAATAAATCTTTATGCGTGTAATAATTATATTCCATGTGTACTTTACCAAATAAATCCATATGCGTGTATTAATTATATTCCATGTGTAGTTTACCAAATAAATCCTTATGTGACAGTTAACTTCCATGTGTAAGTTACCAAATAAATCCTTATGTGTGTACTAATAAACTTCCATGTGTAGTTTACCAAATGAATCGAAATAGAGAAGAGTATGTATCGGCATTTGTTCAAGCAAATAAACACCACACATATAAAGATCATCATGAAAACCAAAACAACCATTTTCTAACATTAACCAAACAATACAATGAAAATGACTTTATAGAACCTGTATACTTTTTTCTAATCAGTTGGCTTTGCGTAGAACGCAATATATCCACTGCACGTTTGTTATTTTTAAAACATTTTCAGAGGAAATGATAAACTTGGCAACCATAAAAACAAATGCGAGCATTTTGCGTAGTCCGTGTTTTTGACAAGCTTATTATGTCGAATTTCGAGAGAAATAAGATTTTCTTTTTCTTTCTCTTTGTAGAGGGTTCTCGTTAACTAGGTTGGGATGGGGCGCCCCCAATAATATTATATTAAATTATTACAGAAGACCCACCCTGGCTCGTTTTTTGTCAGAAATTGAAGTAGTGATGGAGAAATAGATGCAAAGCTCTGAGCCCCCAGTCAGCGATGCCGACAGTAAAATGAATACACACAATGTGAAATTCAAATAAACAACTGTTTAATATCATTCAATAACAGATAGTCATTTTTCAAATAAAATTCAAATTTAAAACGATATCACTCGTCTTTCACTCGACCAAGTGACGGCTATTTCATCATCTGACTTAGTATGATAGGTTTACCTCCTGTCCTGTGTTCCTACTCATCAGTATTATGCTCCCCTGGATTGATAATCCAGTTCCCTCCAGTCTAACTTCTGCCTCCGTTCTGAATTTTCTTTTTGTCCCAAAGACTCAGGACCAACTGCACTACGGTATTCCCTCTGTCTCCTACAGTTCCTCTGGTCCCTAAAAGCTTCCTGTACGAACACATAAGGACATTAGCATAGCATGTTCCTCTAGCTATCTAGACTCACACTAAACAACAATATCATCAGATAAGCCATTCCCTTCTTTGGTCACAAATTCGTGCACATCGCTGTACCCATTCTCTCTGATATGGTGTGCACGGTATATATAGATTATCAATCATATGATACAGAACAATATCACATAATGAGAGACATTTCTATACATTGCACTTCTACAAAGTTTACACATATATCCACATATTCCTGTGCTGTTATATCCTTACACATGATACTTCTATAAAGTATACACTAAGAGTCAAATCCCCATTAATTAATGTTGCACACTGCAACCATTATACACAGTTATAATTCAATTCAACATTTGCAAATCTAGAATATCACATGAATAAAATGCACGAGGTTACTACGAATTAACCAAATAGCGAATTACAATATTAATTCTTTACATAAGCATTTCTCATATCTCAAAATATTCAAGTAGATCAAACACTACAAATTAATCAAACCCTACAAATGGTAAGTCTACATACTAACGATTTTAGTACTGAAGTATACATACTGCAATAGTTAAAGTACAATTACTTTGTCGTAATAGATTACAAAAATCGAGCAAATTGTCACTGACCTGTTCTGAAGCTCCTTTGTAATTCCTAGAATAACAAGTTTTCCGCCAATTTCGAATGACTTCGGAGTAGCTTTTTCTTCTTTATAATTCCCGCAAGTTTATAGTTCTCAAGATAATAGATTTAAGCTTGCGATTCTAATGGTGGCCACGTCTCTCTAAACTCCGAGTGGATGTTGATTCACCCCTGATTCACATAATTAGCAGACACTGCCCTCTACCCCGCAGTCTGTCAAGGGTGGGTTTACGACACCCCACTTGATGTTCCTTTGATCTGAACACAGGAGTTCATCACTTACCTGTGAATCATGACCATGTCAAATGACTGGCTTTACACCTCATTGTTCGCACGTATTACCTTTGTACATTATAAAGCGAAATTAAAAGCCTCAGGGTCTAGCTTATACATGTTGCAATCTGGTTATTTTCCTTTGAACGTGACACACTTCCATAAGCTTTTCCATGTCAATATCTTAATCTACATGGTTTGTTTTTTGGTCGCCTATCCTAACTAAATCTTTGATTCAGTTTGAATGACATAATATCGCTGACCATATTCAAAGGAATCGTAACCTACATCGGGTCCTACGTTTTGGTTGTGGTTGTGTTCTTGCAGATGTTGCTTTTTTCACTGTTTTCTGTTTTGAATCGCCGGTTGTGTTACCTGTTTGCCATTTATAATTACTTATTCATCACAATAACTGTCTACTTTGTCTCCGCCTTTGCTTATTTGAATATAATGAATATATTATTTTACATGTTGTGCATACTCCTTTGGGAATACGAAAGACTTCTTGTTCAGATAACCAGCATTTATTATCACCTTCTCGTCTATCCAGAAGTTTGCAAATTTTGCAACAATAGGACGAATCTTTACTATTTGTGAATATTTAAAGTCGATGCGACCGGTGTAATTTTAAAATGTTTTTTGCGTTTTCGAAATTCAGGTTTCTTCGTATAATTCCATAACTGTTTCCATGCAGTTTTTCTCTTTTTTTATTACTTCCAGGACATGAAAAACTGCCAAATATCAAGCATTGAACGACATTGAATCTTATTGACTCGATGACTTAATTCACTGTTGAAGGTTTTGATCAGCTCCATTTTGTCAACTATATTAGTCGGAGTTTTTCCTCGTGTCCTTGAATGTAGCTGAATTGAACTTAAGACTTTTTTCGTAATGGCATGAATTCTGTTTTTCACTTATAGAAGCTGTCGTTTCGATTCTTTCCACCTTTAGCTCAGCGTTTAGTATAGAGGTTCTTTTGGGTTTTTCTTCCATCCACAAAATTTCTGTAAAAACTTCTATAGTTGATTACTGGTCACCTGCTGACATTGTTTTAGTGATAGCATCAGTGTAAAATTTCCGGATGCGTTTCATCCATACGCACGGGTCGGTTAGTGCGATTATGACTGTAGATGCTAGTAGTGCAGTGGGATCCCTACTGGATAGGAAATTAGAAGACTGGATATTTTAGGTGTTGACCAACCTGGGACTCATTGTCAGACATAAACGCAATATTTGTATGTTTTTGACTGGAAGACTGTGTATTAATAATTCTAGTCGTGATTGGGCAATTTGATTCTTCTTGTGTTTCTCAGTGTTTTTGTTTCGCATAGCCTTATGGATCGTTTTTCATTAGGTTTCATGAGGTTACTGTTAATAGAGTACTATTAATTACTTGGACGAGAGAAATGATCTGTGATTATCCTGCGTGAATGCATCCAAACATTTTTAAACAGGAAATCATTTTCGTATCTCCAAATTTCATTCACTGTAGCTCTACCAGTTCGTTTCTGGTTTTCGTATGTTGTAAACTTTAGAGCCATGGTTAGGTTATGGTGCTTGCGTCTGGTTGTAATGAATATTTTCATCGATTTTAATAAAAGAAAATTGCCATAAATGTTTTATAAAGCATTTGCTACCGGTTCCATCTGATTTGCCTAGCAAGTTGGTAGTAGAACATTTGCTTCTAGAGGCGGAGGGAGGGGCTGGATTTGAATTAGCGTTGGAGCCTGTGCCCCCACTGCTACCTTTTTAAAAAAAACGCCCAAAACACCGAAATTGTACAGAAAAGTAAGTTTTCTAGTCAGGCAGATGCTTAATAGTATGCAACTGACAACTTCAAGATGCAGTAGCTACCGGTCATTGGGTTCCCAACTTCCCATATGTGACTCCTCGCCTCGCCAATCTTTATTTCTGGATCCGCCTATGGTTTCCAGTATGGGATGTAAATGGCTGCAATCAGTAAAAGAAAATAACATATATATATATGTATGTATGTATGTATGTATGTGTGTGTGTGTGTGTGTGTGTGTGTGTGTGTGTGTGTGTGTGTGTGTGTTACTATGTATCTCAAAAGCCTCTCAAGCCTAGACATCAAACTGAACTGTGCCATGCATGTTTTCTTGGAACCATTGGATCATGCTGAGCAGTTGAACAATCCGTTTCTGCTTATAAGATCTAAAGTCGTTGTGAAGTCAAAGAAAGCTATGTAGAATGGTTCTCTCTGTTCGCTGCACTATTCTTGCAGTTGTCAAGGCGAGAACATCATGCTGATGGTGGAACTTTCTGCTCTAAAACCGCACTGTGACTCAGAGTAAACACATTTCGTACGTTTCTGAAGTCTGTTCAGGACTATTCCAGAAAACACCTCGTCTATATGGAGCAGCAGGGAAATGACGAGGAAGTTGTAGTGTTCGCTCCTGTCTCCCTTGGTTTATTTGATGGTGTTTATGTTAGCTGCTTTCATATTTTATAATATTTTGCCCTCTTTCCAGCATTGGACAAAGTAACTCATGGCGGTGTTAAGAGTATAGTTCCGAGTACTGTTCTACAGTCTGATCCATTTGCTGGCCCCAATTACTTATGGTCACCCCTGCATCTCATTTTTGAGTTGATGTCGTCATTAGATAGGACATACTGCCTTCTTCATGACAAAGTACGTGCCTCTTATGCTGCATGTATATGCTGATGTCTAGATGTTCTGACATAGCTTCAGTTCATTGTCATTGGCGCAGCATATTGTAATATCTTGTCCACTGCTGGCAGCTCTCACAGCCCTTCAGAAATTCTCGTTTGGGACGCTCTTATTGATGGAAAGGGCGATGATGTTGGCCCCACTGAATGGGATCATTTCATTAGAGTTTGTTTCGAACAAGTCATTGGTCTTGTTCTTTTATTTACCAAACTTTGGCTGTGCTGAAGATAACATTATTTTAGTTGCTCTAATTTTTGACGTGTACTCGTGCCATGGTTGATGGAGATACGATCATGTTGCAAGGTCTAATTGTACATATGTGACTTATCTGTTTAATATGTAGCACCAACAACGAAGCAGGGGATTCCTTTGTATTTCCATAGCGTAATTCCTTTGGCTGATATCTGACCGAACTGTGTTCCAAGGAATGATCCGTGTCACAGTGACTGCTATGGCAGCTGCGAAGTTTGGGAACACTGTTGAGGCTGATACGCATACACAACATATAATAAGGAATGCATGGTATAGTTATCCACATGTACTAATAAGGTACGAATTAAGACAGCTCTGTCATTCCATATATTACTGTTAGAATTTTAAAATGTGTTTCTTGTATAAATGCGCGAGAAGAAAAATATATGCAAACCTACTTACACAGCAGACATTGCGTTATATTTTACCAAGTATCTGCCGTGTATGTTTTCGTGGGGGTTCCGGGTGGTCGAGTGGTCTAAGGCGCTCGCCGTTACACACCATTCACGTCTCATCTTTGTACTCGCGTCTTTGAGTCTTGGCTTGGCCAACAAGGGTATGCGAGAAAGCTTGCCGGGATATCTTCCTCTATACTTCAAAGCGTCTCGTTGATTTGGATTTGGTGCAAGCGGAAACTGAACATCTACTTTCAGATATATAGGATCATCATTTAAGCTGCTCGTTGGCTTTTCGTTAGACTACATTTGCAATACTGAGCAAAAATCTTGCTTAATTCGAATGTCTGTCGATACTGCTAGAACACTTACATAACATATATATGCATGTTAGACGGGACGATGTTAGTTCACTATTAACCAAAGAAC
This sequence comes from Unio delphinus, assembly GCA_029339505.1. Taxonomy (NCBI): domain Eukaryota; kingdom Metazoa; phylum Mollusca; class Bivalvia; order Unionida; family Unionidae; genus Unio; species Unio delphinus. The sequence continues at coordinate 3,886,475 of JAQISU010000155.1, read as the reverse complement.
ACAAAACACTTATTTAATCGGACACATAATGACCAGTGTCCAAATGTTAGGTAATGCTGAAACATGACAGATGAAATACGACACTACAAAATAGGTTGGAAGTCTCAACGAGTCAGCGCCGCCGTCTGGGATGATTACAGGGTTTGGCAAAAGAAGTTCACGCTTAGGTTTGACCGACAGTGACAATGACTCGGGGTAAGATAAATTAACCATCGATCAAATACGGCTCAATTCATATTCCTGCATATAATATACGCCTGTATGCATTACAAAGCCGTCAGTTTGTACCATGACAGAAGCTCCATCATGTGACCTAACTTGATTTTTAACTGATGTTAAAATAGATACAAGTAGAAAATAGTGGCTGTTTTGGAACCTTAAATCCTACATGTAACTGAATTGCAAATGAGGTTCTACTCATCAGTTTGCATACATAAACACGCTGATATAACTTGTTTTGTAGTTGAAACAAATATTACAACGTCTGATGATATCATCCACATTTTATTAATGTTTTTGTTGGCCAACATATCTTGGTGAAAATAGCTTGTTACTATCCACATAGTTAAACACAGTTTGTAATCAGTATTTTAGTATAATTTTAAATATGTATACGAAAGGAGAGGCAGTAAATTCCTGTCGCAAAGCAGTATGAGCGTGCGCTTTACAGCCATTGTAGTTCCGAATAAAAATAGAAACAATACTGTGTTGAATGCTTAAACGTAAACTGTATTAAAACATATTTTGATCATAAATGTTATATATCGCGGTTAAAAAGATGTTTACACTCCCTTTCACAAGTGTGTTTCTTCAAACAGAAAACGTATCAATATAAAAGCACTGGACCCATTGTCAGTTTGTTTGAATACAGCGGTTTTTCAAATGGAAACGTTATTGCGGATAATAAAAAAAATATTAAAAAAAATAAGCCATACAGCTATAAGAGTTTTCGAAACATTCCAGGTACTTGTAATGGAGAATTAAAAGTGGATATTACAGTATTTTCAAACAAGTACGTAATCTTGTCTCTTTTATCTCCGCATGCAGTGAATCTTTATTTGGTTCCGTTCTGTGACGGGATGTGGTGGGTGCATTGGAGCACTACTGAAAGTGGATAAGACACTAGAAGGAGTTGACTGAACATAGTTTTCCATATGCCAGCAGAGACAACTCGATGGAATTTTAACGGACCCTTAAGAAAAACAAATTTCCCTTCCAATGAAAATAACAAATAACAAATTCGAAAAATTAAAATGGACATCGAACATGGGGTTGTCAGTTTGTAACTAGCCCTCCTCAAAACCCAGAGTTAACGAGCCAGTAGGCCAGTGGATAAACTGAACCTTTCACTGGACAAAGTTGTTTGCTCTACAACATTTACAACATTAAATACAACAACACGTGTTTCACCTACTGAATTTACATTTAGTTTTATCGCTATTCTGAAAGCTTGAAATTGACTTCGTCTATGTGATGAAAGCGTACATGACACAGCACAATGTACAATAACTTTGCATGTCACTAAAATACAGAAACATTTTTCACATTGTAGTTATTACTGGCTCCTGAAAGTGAACTTATGAATTTGTTTAGTTTATCTCTGAAGTTTATGAATTGAAAATAGTCTAACAATCTTCTGTGATATTTATCAGAAATAAAGCCGAGATCTGTGTTCCCAAACGCAAATGAAAATAAATAGAACTGTTGGTCCTTTGTTCATGATGGTTTAGCATTTAATACAAAAATGGTCAACACTAGCTGTGATCAACTACTATGTTTTAATTAAATGTAATATCGCAGAAAAAGCTGTACCAGCTGTGAATGGGAAAAGTCTGCTTCTTCCGTAAAGTTTGTCAATACTGGTTAATACTCAGTCCTGGAATCAGTACTAAAAAAAATTGTCTTGGGACAAAATATAAAAATACACTCGTAAATAATGAATGTACTTGTCGTTTAATCTAACATAATAGGCATTATAGAAACTCTTGAATAGACGCATGTGACGGAACATTTATCTTGACAAGACTATTAAAGATTTAATTATAGCGAAAGTTTGTTTACATTTATTCGATACTTCCTAACAGCGGAAATATCGAATACATACATGCATACATACATACATACATACATACATACATACATACATACATACATACATACATACATACATACATACATACATACATCCATCCATCCATCCATCCATCCATCCATCCATCCATCCATCCATCCATACATACATACATACATACATACATACATACATACATACATACATACATACATACATACAATGTTCACCTTATACGTTCTATATTCCCCATCCCCACACGCCAAATGTAAAAAAGGGGTGCAAAAATGAATACGTGTCAAATTTGGTCACGTTACTTTTGAACGAAAGACTTCTTTCGGTACTCGTCAGTAAACATTATATTATGAGTTGATCGTAAAGTTGACATATGACATCACAATACAAATAGAATGCTTGTTCCACCACATGAAGTCTGCTTTAATCTATAATTGCAATCTGGAACAGAGGTCATTGTTAGTGCATGCCTGAAGATTAAAATCTCAAGAGTATTGTTTCCCTTGACTTAGCGTCGGTACCATGGTTACACTACCTTGCATGGATGTGTTATCTGAACATGTATTGACGAGCATGTTTACCAAATCTGAAGAGTGCTCATCGTGTCATCACTTTTTCTCAACGTTTGACCTATGTTTATTTAGATAGGAATTTAACTGTCTTTTAAACTCGTGAATATTCAAGTACACGAGGATATACTTTACTTCAGTCGGATTAAAATAACACGTGAAGATCTGACAGCGACTGGTTAGGTTCTTGTGACCTTTGAATTAACCAATGGACATGCAGCTTTTAGAAACCTGGAAGTGAATCAAATTGTTCGGCACACACTGATGCTCTTCATCCATGTTGTTCAGTCTCCCAAACGCAAAGATATATGACTTCATCTAATTGGCTGATAAAGTTTGCGATTATGATATAGTTCTTCACAACACGGCCCTTAAGCGGTCGCTGTCAAATCCTTGCGTAGGGCAATGAAAATCTGATTTTTAATCAAACTGTCGTTTCCTTTAGTATGATGGGATTGCTGTATCACAAAATAACACTAAAAATCGACCCTTATTAAAAAGACAAACGTGAAAAGAAATTAATTTGGTAAATTTATGTGGCTTGGCAAAAACAGTAGTAACAACAACAAAAACAAAACAAAAACTCAAACAAGAAAAAAAAATGACAACCCCCACCCCACCCCACCCCAAAAAACTAATTGAATGTTTAAATGTAAAAACTGTTGAGTATTTCCTAACTTTTAAAAAAAAAGGAGGTTGAATCCCTTAAGACGAAATGGTACGATATAGCTAAAAGTCAAGTTTTGTAAATTGTAGGAAATGCAGTTTTTGATGAAATGCCATTATGAGTGGTAAGCAACTGCGCCAACCAAGGGATGATCGGATGCTGGCGTTGATACAGAACTTAGTGAAATTATTCCCCTTATTGTGTCCAATATCTACACCCCACGAGGCATGAATATTGAAATCATCTCGTATCCGATATTGTGCAGTGCCAGTTACGTTTGTTAGCAAGTAATTTTACTCGCCGTTTTCGTTTCGTAGCTTTGCATATCGTTATTGTACCATACCATTTTAACTGTACTATTCCATTTCTGAAACGTCTCTCACCGTTTGACGACCGTCCCAATGGTTGCGTAAAGGTGTGTTCCATTTCAAATGAGTTAATTTTCGTACCGTGTTGTTTTAGTATTGTATCTGACTGTGTACCTTAACGTACCGTACCATACGCGTACTGTTTCTATTAGTGTGAAACAGCAGTACTTGAAACTTTAATTTTGTCCAAAACTGCCATTTCTGGACTAGCAAGCTGCTTCGCGTCATTGCATGGAATAATGTATGCCGACAATAAGCATATTTTTCTTCTCTAATCTCCATCTGAAATTAACTTTGCGTCACGATGCACATTTTGGGATTTACCAAGGATACTTGCTAGGTTGCATTGGTAATCTAACACAAAAAGGTATTATAGTAATTTCCTACGCAGAGTATTTATTTGTGTATAAGGGAGAATAAACATTTAGTCACATGAAGGGGGTGGGGGTGGGAATTCATATTTCATGGCTGCCTGATTAATTTGAATTCTATTATAAGAGCTTTATTTTCACTTTATATATTTTTTTTGAGGATTGATTCATTTCTGAATAGTATTAAAGTGTACTTAATGTTAACGTTGTTTATTGGTGACATAATTTTCAGCGACATACTTCACTTTTCAGGGACGCTTATTTGTCCACCATCTTACAACATTTTTCGTAACCCAGATTATGATCATGCTGTGTGCACTCATATAACGCAAATAAATAAATGTTCACGCTACCTTAAATGGAAATCTTTTCATGCAAAAAAATTGTTTACCGTTCGATTTTAGAGCGCATTGTTATCTCACATGGCAAGTAATTATTCATATTCGCTCAGCTGGCATAGTAGATCGACTTCTGCAGAAGGAAAACCTCCATATCCGCTTTTTGAGGTTGTTCCTGTTGTATATTACAATCACCAATGAATCTGTCAATTTCAATTCAAAACTGATTTATACAAATCATCCGAATGAATAGTCAGTGTACAAATACAAAGTAACTAAAATGAAGTCACAATCTTAACGTTTGTTACGTTTGTAATCTGTAAATTACAGAGTGATATACATGTTGTACCACGTACTTAGTTAAAAATCAATATTATTTCACGAATTAATAAATATCAAGTTGTGGGTATACAAAGACTTGCTAATTGTTTCTTTTTGAGACACAATCATATGGGTATTTTACAATTATATGTACACACTATAGAGTGGATATACTATATAATACTTTTAATAAAAAAAACATCTCTTGATGACTGTCATTGATGGTTAATTCTCTTATTTCTGCTTGACAGATAATATGCGTATGATGCAACTTAATGCAGGTTGTAACACCTTTCTAATACGTTGATGAAAATTGGGTGGGGTGTAGGTATATAAGAACAGCATGTCTTTAAAATACTCAATGGTCCTGTCACCTACATGTACAATGTTTAGCAAATATAAAGGTAAACTATCTCTCGAACATGAAAGCAAATAATGCCGAGAGAGAGAGAGAGAGAGAGAGAGAGAGAGAGAGAGAGAGAGAGAGAGAGAGAGAGAGAGAGAGAGGGGGGGGGGAAGAAACAAAGAAATAACAAAAGTTAGTTTTATATTGTAGCCGCCGGTGAAGATAGATGATTATTGTCGTAAGCTGTCAAGCTGTTTCTAGGCAATCTGACCTTTTAGGTACAAGACCTTTAACTCTTCCTACTCAATCACATATTCTAGATTTTTTTTTTCAGTTAAAATATTCTTCATGAAATATTAAAGTGTTCTTGTACGGATACAATTGAGTTTAACTTATAAAATCCTTAAAATTCATCCGTTCCTTTGTTTATTTTAGATATTGATTTTTAAATATCTTATCTAATCTGACGAAAACTAGGTCAATTGTCTGACTGGAAGACCTGTGCAGTTAAAAGGTCTTACCAGCAATCACTGTTGACATGTGCTCGGTGAGATTGAAACTCTGGTGTATATGTTGTTGTGAGTTGTAACATTGTTAAGGCCCATTGGTAATACGATTAAGCTTCAATGGGTGGGTGGGTGGGTGGTGTATAGCTGTAATAAGTGGAAAATTAAAAGTAAAAAAAAAATTAAAAGTGTAATTTAAATGTGCGGGTACTATTTGTTTCGCCGAAAATGTATTTTGATGTTGGTAGTTTACGCGCAGTAGATCTCGACATTAAGACAGAATCAAGCTATGACATTGGCTGTATCGTACGTACTGCATGAAGACTAATAAATATGCAAAGAGTATCGCATTTCGCATACACGCTAGACCTTGCGTACACGGTTTGTGTTACACATCACGATGCCATTATATGGAAGCTGTCATACTTGTATTAATTGTATACCAGTAATCCAATGGCTATCAAGCATATAAAAAGTAATCTCGATCTTTATACTGCAATGACTTGTTTGCTTGTTTACATTTCATTTATTTTCCTCTCATCTTTCACCGCTTGCAGTTCTGTAAACATTTAATCGTTGAAGTTATCTTCCGTTATTATCAGTCATTCGCTTTTGCTACCTGCACAAAGATAATAAAAAGTACTTGGCAGTGGGTAATTATCCTAAATGAACCTTATATTTATGCAAAAATGGAAACTACGTTGTGTTTGTTGTAAGAATGAGAAATATTGTAGATGTGGATGGCACACCCACAAGATAAAGGTGTGGTTCAAATTTAGAAAAAGAAAACTTTTTAGAAAGTGCGAAAAGATCAGGTAGATTTATTAAGAGTTGCATACTTTGGAAGAGGGAACTTCACGCAGGTCTCTTGGATGTTCCAATTGTCACTGATCGCGAGTATTAAACAACATATAACACATAATTCTTAGTGACGTTGAAATATAACATGCATATATGTTTCTATCCACGTGCTTTTTGTACAGGGAATCAAAAGTGCCACGTGTTGGAAAAGAGCTGACACTTATTTGAACAATTAGTTAAATACATATTAGTGGCAATTTCGTTAATTTATGGGTAATACATAGCCCTTGATATTTATGTGTGACATTTAAACACCGAATAATTTCGTTCATATCGTCGTACAGTGTAGTCATTTTGGAAGACATTAGACGTTTTAGAAAGCTGGTAATCTAAATTAGTCATCAATTGAAATATTGATTTACTAACATGGTAAATAAAGGTGATGAGTAAGAAATGATACAGAAAGTAGAATTTTATTTATTTTTCTATGTCACCTTATGGTAATGACATGAAATATCCAGTGACCAACAATGATTTATATAGATCGAGGCAGGATGGGCTTGGTAATTGCCATTCCTTGCATACATCAAGCATCTTCAACAGTTTATACGTTGTCCTAGTGTGGGCATTCAAGTGGGGGGGGGGGGAATATAGCAATGTTGAAATTAACAGAGCATGAATAGGTCACCACGGTATTCCACCTCGTTGTGGAGTCTGAAATGGAACCTATGAGACCAAAAAATAGAGAAGCTATCGCCATTTAGACCATACAGATTTCGCATCCATTAACCTCAGAGACTCTTTTTATTTGCAAGTGAATTTAATTGAACTAAATACCAAATAGTTACATTGAACAGAACAGCCAGTATTATTACTGTCTTGACCACTCCGGTGGTCCAGTGGCTAGAGCGCCTGACTCGGATAGGTCGTGTTTTCAAACCCGGTCGCGTCTTTAAAAATGGTACTAACAGCTGCCTCGCTTGGCACTCATCATTAAGAGGTTAGTGTTAGGACTGGTTCGCCTGGTGTCAGGGTAATGTGACTGGGTGGGATATGATGCTATATGTCGGCGGCATGATACCCCAGTGCTGGACATTACTATAAACTGCCACACTGCAGACAGCGTACCAATATGACTGAAAAATCTAAATCACACACACACACACACACACACACACACACACACACACACACACACGCACGCTCACACACACACACACAACATCGTATGTCTTTTTACATATGAACTTTCAACACATTGACTTGTCGGTATTTTAAAGTTCGATTTAGTTTAGTAGCATACTAAGGGGTGTTGGTGGTACGAACGGGGCATTTGCCCTGGCGCCAGAGTTCTTGGGGCGCAAGAAGCACGAGCGAAAGGTTTCCTGGGGCGCCAAAAAACCCATTGGACTGTCGTTGTCAGGGACGTGATTTTCGGGGGAGGGGGGTAGGGGGACTTAACGGGCTTGTTCATTTTCGTATATAGGCTACATCAGTTTTACAGCACATGCAAATCCTGCTCCCCTTTCATGACGTCACTGGTTGTCGTCGGCCCGGGCGTCATTTTCTTTAAATAACCCATTGGTTTGGTGTTTTGTTTTACTGGGCAGAACACAAGAAGGTAATTTAGTGCAGAGACAAAAAATTGCTTTGATAAAAGGAAGTGCTAAGTTAGCCAACAGTCTTATCCAATGGTTGGACTCGAACGGTATTTTCAAGAAATAAGCCTGCATAATATTAAGAAAAACGAGCATAAACGTTTTACTATCGTTATGGCCCAATTATTACAAATGTAGAAAAAACATACATTGAAAACTATCGGTTAGTCGATATTAGAATGTTGAGAGAGAGAGAGAGAGAGAGAGAGAGAGAGAGAGAGAGAGAGAGAGAGAGAGAGAGAGAGAGAGAGAGAGAGAGAGAGAGAGGATTATTATTTAAAACTAGGAATGACCACCTTAGAGTTACATTTCACATCATTTTAACTTGTTGTGCATCATCTTCAAGGTTGGTCGGAAATTATCGTGTACTCGTCAAAGTTTATTGGTTAAAGTGTGTCATTCCTTCAAACGGAAGATAATGGCGTTGGGGATTGTTCAGGACGCACGTTACTCAGTTCCCATAGTAAACATAAGCAAACACCATGATATTAAAAATTCAATAACTTTAAATTTCTGAGTGCTAATGGTCCTACCTATAATTATAAGTTTATGGATATTCATGATACAGCATTTGTGTAGAGAAAACCAAATAAGCTGCGGCATTTTCTGGACCTTCATGTGTTGAAATATGTTTTCAATTCCGCACCAAAGAGACAAATGTCGGTACTGAGTTTTGCAAACTCGAGTCTGCAAAAGAAGCGAAATTCCATCAATACAACGTTGTTACTTTGTTTTTATCAGTTACAACTAGAAGACACTCTCAAAAGATTATTTTGTTTACTAATATCTTTTTTTTTATCAGTAACAAATCATGGACAGCCTAACAGGTATAAATTCTATTATAGCCTATAAGTCAACAATTTCTACACTATTTTCATATTTGTCTATACAATTAGTTTGCGTGAGTACTGTTACAGATTGCACTCATCGGATATTTGTATAACATAAATCACACAATAATTTTTCCACAGTTCGTTAAATGTTATGTTCTTGTTTATTGGTGAAGTTTTAAAATTTTGAAACAATTAAAATCAGCTGATTAAATGGAATGTTCCTGGTCTACCGTCCATTGAAAATTCAGTCCAACTGTCTTTGTTACAGGGTATGTATATATGTTTAGAACGTTACGAAATCCACATGTCAGAAACATAGGGTCCAAATTTTCATGTGGACACTTCATGGGACACTTGCGCCAAATATTTATTCTCAAACTTTAAAAGGTAGAATTAACTTAAATAATATATATCCTTTAATCAAAGCAAACAATCAGTTGTACATACCTACATGCAGAGAGAGAGAGAGAGAGAGAGAGAGAGAGAGAGAGAGAGAGAGAGAGAGAGAGAGAGAGAGAATTAAACCATCTACCAAAGTAGATTGTATGAAGATTTATAACTTTATAATAGGAAATAAGATTATCAGTTACTTTTTTATACGAAGATTAGAACTTCTTATCAGAGTGAACGAGTGGTGTAAGGTGATCGCCTTTATAGATCACTCACATATTTCACCTCTGTGTATGTCAATTCGAAACTCCGTTCTTCTTCATGTGGGTATGTGAGAACGATTGTAAGTAGATTCCCCTGGGTCGGTGGTTCTTCCCCGTTTCTTCCTCCACCAAATATACTGGCAGCTATAAATTGCCTATAAGGTACTGAAAAATGGTGTTAAAACCAGCAACAAAAAATAACATTTTATCAGAATCTTTAGATGTTTATATTTTCATTTTATGTTTAACGGCACTGCGTGAAAAAAAAAATTACGTGGGGAAACTTTACCGTTTCTAATGGACAATTTTATTTTATTTTGCAATTGTTTCAGACCCTTTATCTGCAGTAATTTTTTTAGTATTTTAGTATGTTTCAGATTATACATAGTATCCATTACAAATGTTTATACTAATGAAATACCTAGAGTTATCCTGAATTATAGTATTTCATTTCGTAGTAATACAAGTGTTTCCATCAAAGCACCAATATTATTTCAAAAACCTTTCTTTACCAATATTCATTTAATAAAATATAATTGATAATGTATCACATATTTATCAATGATTGTTTTTTTGGTCCATAAACATCGTACTGTTCAAAAATAAGAGTCAATATAAGTATGTACGCGCGCCCGCACATAGGGGCAAGGGGACGGGAGCACACGCACCCCTTCCCCCATTTCACCGCTAAGCATGTTTTGGCTACATACGTAAAACTTTAGCGGATCACTGCACGTGTATCTTCCCCCTTCCCCCCGAAAATAATTCTGTGGGCGCCATGCACTTATGGACATGTTGATCTTGTAGCGTGTATAGATTTCAACAACAATGGCGTACGTATCCCATATCAATTGAATTTTCTATCGCAGTTATGTTATTAAATAATTAGAAGTTTTCTATATTGCCCTGAGCAACATGTGACTTCGCTTAAGATTAACTGAAAGTCACGAAATTTCAGAAAACTACAATTTAAAATTACAATCAACACACACACACACACACACACACACACACACACACACACACACGTATATATATATATATATATATATATATATATATATATATATATATATATATATATATATATATATATATATACTTTTTTATTCAAAATGTTCTATGTGGAAATAGTCTTACTATTCTAAGTACGTTTGCTAATGTGTTTCACTTCGAAAAAAATTGTTTATCCATCTTTTCATAAAATGTCTTGTTAAATTGTAGGCCATCTTGATATGCTTTAGCGGTTGTCGAGTCCTGCTCAACCTTCTAGTAGTAAACAAAAACTGTTTTTTAAGATTGAAGAGTCGCCATCACAGAGAAGCATCCTGTCAGAGATTGGTCGCCTGGTAACCGTTACATTTCATTTTTACAAGTCAAATCACTTAGGATCAAATAAATTAATTAAACGTTTGCAGTTCTACAACCCGGTAAGCAGGTCAACCAAAAGTACTTTGAGAGTTTGTTACACTCGAAAGTCCGGAAAATATACAACATGCACAGAAACAATACGGTGTTACGTACGTATATGATCAATCTGTTTGGGGTATATACGGCCATTTACAACATTAAATGATGCTCGCATAGGGGTATTTGTTTTTCTCTATATGTTATTTTGATATCGGTGATCTTTCAGTTGTTTGTTGTGAAATTCCATATTTCTTATCCATGCAGTCATCACTTTTAGGCAATTATTCTACAGTCCTTGTGGTCTTATAGACTTGAATAATGTTGTAAATGTATTATTACATGTCTCTTCTTACAAACGTTAATTAGAAATAATACAATTTTCTGTTAATATCGTTGTGCGTTTACCGGTAGAGACTGAGTCATTCATTCATCACATAAAATGAGGCCGGCCTAGTAAGAGTGACAGCAAACAATGGCTTCTGAGGTCAAGTAAAACCTATAATTATATCTGCCTAGCTTAGCTAGTAAAATTCCCAGCATTTGCGCAGCTCCTAAAACGAGCAAGAGGCCACAATTGCGATGTTGGGATTAACGTGATACATTTCCAGGTATTTGAGCAATCGACGATATATACAGAGCGCCTGACTAAATGCAGTGAACTATATGTCGAAGCTCTTTCATCCAGGGGTTTTCCCAGGACTGAACAGGTTTGGGCGCAATAACATCTATTTTTAGGTAACGAAACCAGGCGAGACGGTATAAATGTTGGCGCTGTGTTGTAAACTGTTTATAAAACTCCATGTATCGAAGGAGACGAAACTGCTAGCGGTATTGTGAAGGAGTGCGTAACTGTGATAGAGATTTTTTATTTAAGAATATTTCAACTGAGGATTTCATCTGAGGAATTGTAGATAAAATGTAAGTCGATTCTCTTATAATTGATAAATAACAAATTGTCTGACTTATTTTTCAAATTTGCGTTTCGTGTTTCTGATAGCAAGCACAGGGGCTCGTATCGTTGCCTACATTTGACCTGTCATACATGTACTATATAATAACTACTTATTAGTTACTGTATGTTACATGTATGACCGGTCAATTGTAAGCAACGATACAAGCCTTTGTGATAGCAAGGAATATGGTGATGCAGTTGTGGTGATGATTTGGACGGGTACGTGAAAGTGATGCGATACTCGGGTAACATAGAACCCCGTCTTCTCAGGCAGAGGTGTGTGTGTGTGTGTGTGTGTGTGTGTAGCGAGAGAACAATTTATTTGGACACTAAATACTATGAGATTTCGAGATTTCGATGTTTTTATAATCCTAAATTTTTAGAAATGAAACTTAAAAGTATAACTGTTTGCATTTTTGAATGTTTGTATTGGTACACATGTGTTTATAAGCCGTCTGTTATGTTATATCTGAAACTGAAAATATCCAAGTGTAAATAATATCTGGTCTCAGTTTTCAAGTTATTATTATTATTATTATTATTATTATTATTATTATTATTATTATTTACAGACTAAAACGATGACTCGAATGGAATGTCGACGATCCCTTTCCGCTCCCACATGTACAGAAAATAATACAAGGATTTCCACCCATGATAATGAATCTGAATGCAATGAGATACCACAATCGAAGTCATACCCTGTCTTCCAAAATATCGGGACAAGCCAGTGCTTGAACGCTTCCAAAGAAGTTCCGGACACGGGCCAATGCTGTCATCCCTCCCTTATGGGTCTTGCCAACGGCCATTGTTCCAATGTATTGGAATTTTTCAGAGACATCCCACAGGATGTTCGGAAATGTCTCGTCGAATTTCTGTCATCTGGAGTAACTGGCGATCTCGAAATACGCGAAGAGAACTTTCATCATTTTTTTCATGTCGCCAACCATCTTAATTTGCGAAGACTACTACAGTGTTGTGTGGAGGTGTATGAAAAAGGAGATAAAACTAGAATCAAAGAAACAATTGGTATGTGTGAATGTGTTCATTATTTGGAACAACTAGTTGCAACAGCGTATCGAAGAGAAACATCTGTTCTTTGGCATGAAAAGGACTTGGATTCGGATCGAAAGTTTCAAGTTCTATTCTTGTCTAAAGATAAACACGCAAGAAAACAACCCGTTGTGGTGATAGATTTTGCAAGAAATTTCAAAATATATAAGCAGGACATTGAGAAGGTAGACAAAGTTGGAGTTGGTTTCTCTGCTTGTGCCTTCGAGCAAGATGGTTGTCCTTACATATTCGTATCGGGTGGCGAGGAAAAGAAAAAGAGTCAAATCTGGCAATATGATGTGATTTTGGACAAGTGGTCAAAAGCAGGAAAAATGTTACACGGTCGATCACGTCATCTTATGGTCGCCGTGAAGGATAAGGTTTATTTAATCGGAGGACAAAATGTAGCATGTATTGAAGAGTTCGACCCCATCAATGGAAAATGCGTCGAGATTGGATCTCTCGCTGTTGCAGCATGGTCTTCAACATACGCAGTTTATCATGACACTATTTATATTTTCGGTGGAAAAAATCCTGCAGGCTGCATTTCTACAGTGCAAAGTTTCAATTACAAAACGAATCGGATCGCAAGACTGGGAGACCTGCCTTGCGCATGTTCAGGAAGTCGGGCCGTTGTCCTTGGTGACTTTATTTTCATAGCGACTTCTGAAGGTCATCTGATCAAATTCAATCCAATGGATGGAAGTTCCGAGCTCTGTGCTTTACAGCCATGCATAAGAAGGCACTTCGTGATGTTTGTTCGTAATGAAAGAATATATATAACTGGGGGTGTGAGAAAATCTGATGAGAAAGGCGCAGATGAAAACCATTTGTATAAATACACTCCAGAAACAGACACCTGGAGCGACGTTGCGACACTTTCAACGTCACTTCCCGTATATACGTATTGCACTGTTCGCTACACTGGGAAGTGCAGAATAGTGCCGTTTGAGAAATTCCGGTAAAGGCTAAGACAGATGTTGAAAATAATGCAAATATTCAACGACCTTTGCTGAACATCAAGTAGCGTGAGATGTGACAAACAAAATAAACTATACTCGATTAGGATCGCTAAATGACGTAGCCGATATTTATAGTCTGACTTTTTATACTTTGTTAAAGACTTTTTTGGTCATTTTTATACCTTATATGTATTTACGCAAATTTGTTTAGAAACACAGTCTTTGTTTTGTTTGTATGACTTGTGTTATACAGCTAATCATGAATGGTGTGTGTTTTTAAATTTAGTGCAATATATGCTTTTAAATCGACAAATAAACATATTAGAAATCTTTGCATTTGTATGGTTTATTTAATTGAAGTTGCAAGATTGACTGTGCAGCTTGACATAATTTTCTTTGACTAATACCCCCCCCCCCCCCGCCCCCAACGCGACACATGTGACAAGGAGTTTATTGGATCTTGTTTAAAGTACCCAAACATTGGTGATTACTTGTTTATTATAAATTTCATCGATGCATCTCTCTTAAGACAGACATACATACCACTAGCAACTACTTACTTTCCACCTATGGACCTACTTATCTATCAAAACTGACATATAGATTAATAAAAAAAAAAATGTAAAATAATTAATTAGATCAATTAATCGAACCATGATGTGAGGCACAAATTATCATGCATATGGTATAACAGTCCACCCCCACCCCCAGTTGTTAAGTTGGAATCACCGGGATAAGTGATAAGTTGTAACTAAACTCTTCAAAATTAGGACAGGATAATATTATGAAGTTCTCGGGTTAAATAATAAGTGTCGTTGATAATTTTCCAGTGTGACGGGTTTTATCTTAATTGGCACAGAAGGGATATAATGTACCGGTAAGGACAATGAATATTTGTTTGAAATGTGAAATACATGTACGTTGTTTCCGAGGAGACTTAGTGCCTTCATCCTCTTTTTCTGTTTCTTTATGTCTGTCTGCCACAATTTCTGTTTTGTGTCTACGTGTCATTGATCCCATACCAATAACAAAGATAAAAACTTACGAGTCTAGTTAAACCAGAAAAAATAATGACTTGTTTGAAGTTTAAGGCGGCAAAATTTGTAATCAAGATTTGAATGGAAAATGCAAATTTAGACTAAATACGAGTTTTAGATGTGTTACTGTAGAAGAAAAAACCCTGGATATTTACAACACTCGGGTAAATGCAAGTCTCATTATCAGTTAGGGTAAAATATTAGAATTGTTTGTTTTTCTTTTAAAGTTCTCGCTAACGTAGTGCGTAGATCTAACCGTTGTTTCGAGAACATTCAGAAACTCAGTAATTGCCAAAAATACGGTTACGAAGTATACACGAAATTATTCCAACTAACTCTGACTACTAGAACTCTATCAACAACACGATGATTATGTTGATACTGTTATTACTTCATTAATTGATAATTACAGACGGTGAATGATGATGGCGATACTACTACTACTACTACTACTACTACTACTACTACAACTACTACTACTACTACTACTACTACTACTACTACTACTACTACTACTACTACTACTTCATTAATTGTAGAAATACGTGTATACACTAACTTACAATCCAGTGCTTTCCTAAGTCACAGACGGTGAATGATATTCTGTGCATGAACCTTCAACTATGATAAAATTGCTTTTGTTCCTGCTATTAAAAAGTGTAATGGATTTGATAATATACCAAGAATAGTATACAGTAAATTTATTTTTCCTGAAAGGGAGAAAGGATGAATAAATAAACAAGAAATAGATGCCCCCTTCCATAAATGATTTGCCAAGGGAGGCAACACAATTAGAGCTGACGAAGACAAAGCGAGTGCCGTACCTTTTGAAATAAGTACCAGATCAGTACACTATCCAATATTTCTGCTGTTATATATGGTACTAACATTCTTGCTGCAAATAAATGACCGGATACATAAGGTCAACTCCAGGCTCCACACTTGGAATCGTATCACAATTAGTATTTCCAGTTCATTACCCACGAATGATGTTCAAGTCTATTTTTAGAACATTTTTTTCCCTCTCATGTTGGTGGTGATAGAAGTGTTATATTGATGCATTATTGGTAGGGATTTAAAGGTAAATGTTTATTCTTAGAATATGAGCTCAGAGTGTGTTTGTCTGTGTGTATTTTGGCGACAGTGTACAGTGAGTAATAAGGCCTTGGTGATGATCCGGAAGTGAAATCTGTGTTATGTTTACATGCTGCTGTTTACAGTGCAACCTCTGAAAAAATATGCCGGAAACCTTTAACAAGAACTTCACTGTGAAGTCATACTTGGGGGTATTTGAGATTAACAAATGATTTGAATTGATTGTCATACAGTGGATAGGTCAGTACTGAGAAATAAATATAGAGAACATATATTAAAAATAATTGTGATGTTTGTCCACTTAGCTGTAACCACTATATGCTTTATGATAACATTAACCTTAGAAACTCGCTTAAGTTTTGTTTTAGTCAGTTGTAATCTAGACATGATAGTTTGATTACAAACCAATTGAATTCCTCATGGCTGATCTGGCGTTCGATATAGATTTTTAAATCTGTGATTCAGAACCGCAGATAAAATTTCCATAACGTTCACCCAGCATGTAATGAATTTTACAACTTAAAGTATTCCATTACAGTCCATTTATACAATATCGCAAACAATTTATTGCTATACATTTTAAATTATTAAAAATGTCATCCGTAATTTAAGAAATGCAATCATATTGGATGGAAATGGCCACTTTTGCTGCTGTGATTAAGGCGTGAATACTATAAATAGAACGAACATTTTATGGACATTTCACTTTATCTATAGTTAGTTGAGATTGACAACAATATTTTGGACAGATTGATTGAGAGTGAGTTCTCCGATTCTCAGATGAAGTTGGTGTGCAAAGTGACACAAAAAACGAGAGAGAGAGAGAGAGAGAGAGAGAGAGAGAGAGAGAGAGAGAGAGAGAGAGAGAGAGAGAATTCGGCAGTGATGTCATGATTTAAGACATAATGTTCGGAGAAAACTTTACCCCATGTTTAATTAGACACTTGAATTGATACCTATCTGGTTACTTTAATGAAACAGAATGGATTGTACCTGGATTAATTGAATCACAGTCATACACGGATAATTAATGGACAGCAACTGCAGATTCAGCATCTGAACTTCAGATAAGGTTGCTAATTTCCACAATGTCAGTTTCAGAGTTTCAAAAATATAGTTTTTGGAGTATATACGCAAAGCATCGAATTATACTGTAACCCCTCCCCCCCCCACCCAATTTTACGTTAGGAAACCAGGATTAACATTGACGTCGATCCTGTCGAAATACTTCTCTCTATTGCACCTTTAGTATTGCTCTGTTCCTGGACAATTTAATTTTATGACGCCTATTTCCCAATATTGTTTCTGGCTTGTCTCAACTCTGTCATTTTCAGCTACGTGGCCTTACTTTAGTATTGCTCTGTTCTATCCGTCTCGTCGTTATTCCAACCAGACAAACCAAACAACCCCATAGAAAGCCACAGGAGATAAGTTATCCTTATACGTCATCATTGCTGTTCTCGTACAAATTAGACTCCCTTGACATCTGCATGTTATCGTCTCATTCAACGTCAGTCTGAAACAGTCAGCCAAAGACTTAAGGAACGCTAATTAAAATCAAATCATGCCTTCAAACAGAGCATGTACCATTCTTTGCAGGCAGTAATTGTTTGCGAGCCTAGCCCATACGTCAAATTGAATTGTTACGTTTCACGCTGACGACGTTTAAATGTACTTCGAAATTATTTACACAGGAGTAACCGCCTTACAGTACCAAACAAGACGAATAGGTGAAATATATACAGTGGGATGGGTGCTGAATGCATATTTAACTTAAATTCTTGTTTTAATTACAATTTCTAAATCATTCAGGAAGATGAGTCTTTGGCGACAAATTATGGAGAAAAAGCGTTCGATGCTGTGTTGGAATAACACATAGTATTGACTATCTCACTACATGTTGCTCATGTTTTTAAAAGACGTTTTTGATGTTGACTGTTTCAGATTGACGTTGAATGCGATGATAACATGCAGATGTCAAGTGAGATAAAATTTGAGTCTAATCTGTGCGAGAAAAGCAATGATACTGTATGAAGGACAACTTATCTGCTGTGGCTTTCGTAGGTGTTGTTTGGTTTGTCTGGCCAAAAATCGAATTCATACACTTTGGTAGCATGTCTGACCATAACCGCTTAGCCACCACGGATCTTTGGAAAACATTGAAGTACATTTGTTTATATCATTATCCGTTTACACATGTATTAAAATAGCTCAACATATACCCTTGACAAAATTAGCCATGTGCTATGAAAGATGCTTTTAAAGCATTCAAGGATGATGTAGCTGATGACAAATATACATATTTTACATCAGTCCTGTGCAGTAGGCGCTTGTTTCGGAAAAATACTTACAGAATTCGGTAAGCAAAATACCATAAAATTTTTTTAGGGTAAATTGTAAATATCGCGTAATGCATTTTCTATCTAAATTTTCCAACACTTTGATTAAAAATGTGTTTTGAGAGTCTTATAATTAAACGTCTTTCCTTTCAATCTCATAACAAAGACATTTGTCACATAATTATCACTATCTGTGCTCAGAACGACTTTGCTTGATGTGTCATTTCGAGCACGATACCCACGAGGATAATTGTCCAAATTTTGTACAATTGATTCTTATGTCATTTACAGGAATGTTTGGCATTTTGCTACCATATTTACCCACAAACAACCGCGTCATTAACCTTACTTCATAGCTACGCTTTTATTTCTCTCTACAAAGTCATGTTTTGATAATGGATGAGATTTCAATGTGAAAACTCAGATGAAATTTCAGTGTGAATACTATACGAGATTTCAATGTGAATACTCAGATGAGATTTCAATGTGAATACTCAGATGAGATTTCAATGTGACTACTCAGTATTATATGGTTACCCATCCTTATATATTCGTATATAGGTCTAACACAACTGCAAAGAATAATGCTTAATAGAGTTTGCCAGTCGTCATTATTTGGTTATTGATTACAATATTGAGATATTATTGTTACCGTTTCAAACCTGAGAGAATACAGTGTTTTACAGAACGTTTATCTGGTCTATTTATATGTATAAATGTATCCAGGGCAAATGCATATATTGAAATCAAAGTAAAATATAAGGACATATTTAGGACGTTTAAATGTCTATCTCTTAACAATTTTATTGATATATCAACGGATAATCTTAGGGGTTCCAACTAACGGACAGGACCGTAATTCAGATCCAATACAAACGTCACATCCATCGTCTTTGCATTGAAATCCCTCAAATTATTAGTACAAAATTTGAAACATGAAAGTTGCAAGTATGAACAAAGTACAGTCTAAGTAAAGATAACATGTCCGATTTCATATTGAAGATTTGTTAAAACAAATAACAACAACTTTTATCATAAGCTCTGACGATATTGAAAGCAAGAACTCAGTATTAACTATAATCGAGTGTCTGTGTGTACGTGTGCGTGTCTGTGTATGTGATGTGGATTTATAACTTAGCTTTAAAATTGTCTTGGCCATATCGCTGCGATGTCTGCAGTGTGCTAGTTTATAGTGATGTCTAAAGCACGTGGGCATCATGTCGCAGACATATAGTATCACGTCCTATCCAGTCACATTATTCTGACCACAGGCCGACCAGTCTTAACACAAACCTATTAATGCTGAGCATCAAGTGAGGCAGTTGTTAGTACCATTTTTATGCCTCTGCCAGGGTTCGAACCTTCAACCTTCCGCATTCGAGGCGGACATTCTAGCCACTTATGCCACTGTGGCGGTCAACAGCCAAGAATAGAAGATACATCCGGAGTTCTGGATAAATAAACGGTGTTCTCTGAGTCACGTTTATTTTATACTCTAATGGAATCAGATCTAGTACTGGCAACAATATATAAGATAATTTTGATATTCACCACTACTACTACTACTACTACTACTACTACTACTACTACTACTACTACTACTACTACGACAGAGAGCCAACTAGTTGTTGTTTGTGACTGACGTGTTTAGTTTGTGCGAAAAAAATCGACTACAACTGGACATACCTTTCATTCCGGAAGGCGAGAACTGGTGTATATGTTCAAGATGATAAGTTAAGACACATACGTATACGTTGACGATTGGTAGGTTTCCATTGACGCTGACTTTGAGAGTTTACCTGGCCTTGTCACTGCTTCTAAGTTTGGGAACGTTAAGATTAACCCGTGGCAATGCGGGTCGCACAGGCAACATTGATAGACAGTCAAAATGGTTCGTGTCTGTTACTGGGAATATACGTGTGATTCGACAAGTCCTCTCAAAAGAAGCGATGAAATATATTCATAGATACCTCAGATATTGGTAAAGAACTACAAAGTACGTCAACGAAAATGAGTAAAGTCAACAATTTCACGATGCTTGTTACGACGAAAGACTAACCAAATACTACAATGCGACAACTTGAAGAGTGTTACTAACAGGTGTGAGCTGTCCGTATTGTCGTGCTGGGCTCTCATTTATTTATTTTTTTTTTTTGGGGGGAGGGGGGGCACCAGACAGATGCCCCCCCCCCATAAAAAAAAGAGTAAAAAGTTTTTATGTGTGTTTGTAATCCCCCAAGTATGTTGTTTGTTGTTTTTTATTTTTATTTAAATTCCCATTTAATTTTTCCCCATCGGGGTTATATATTTGATTTGGGGTATTTAAGTTTCCCTAGTGTTACTTGCGTAGATCCTTATACTAGGTGGGAATTGATCTACCCACACTAGTAGTCTACTTATATTATTTGTTTTGACCATGGCTAGTGGTCCCTTATTTCCTTGTGTTTGCTATTGGTGTTTATTGCTATTTGTCTGTTTGCTATATAAGGTCGTACCTTGTGTTTGTGTTAAGGAAAGCCATTTCGTTCAAATTTATACCAGTTGTCTTACTTTTATGTCTTGCACCAAAAGGAAGACATTTATTATTTTTGGTATTAAGGTTTAAGTTTATTATAAGTTTAATTTAGAATTTTGTATAAATTGAAGTGTATTTATTTAATTATTTAGTGTTCTTCAATTTATCTAGTTATATTTATTTCCTTAGGTCCGTCTTCCTTGAGCCAGGATCTGTACGAGTTTATTTGGTTGTACAGCTCCTGTCTCAATTTGTCCGGCCTTTACTTATTTATTATAATTAAAATTAAGAAAAAATCCAAAATTGTTTAAGTTCCCTTAAATGGGAATCATGATAAAGCATGGATTTAGTATCCAGAGAAGAGATCATGTGCATTTAAAGAAGAAGAAGAAAAACAAAATAAGTTTTTAAATATTTTGGTGGTGTTTTCCAAACTCTTCCACAGGCCTGCTCACTTCGCGTAGCGCCATGTGATCTAGCCCTATGGCATCCTCATATGTACTTCCCCCTCACATTAATGTTATTAATATATATGCCTCCAAACTCTGTCCCATTTAGCACTAATGTAAGTGGAAATACATAACAATTAATTGTACTATGTCCTCTACATATATTTTAAAACGCGCCGACTGGAATACTGCCTTCTCATTGGCTAATTGAGCATAAGTTATAAATAAATGCAGGACGTCATTTGTTCCCTTTTAACCGTATGTCAGTTGTAAATTTGTGTCCGCAGCCGGACAATTGGAGTATCTAATTATGTCATGGTACTCAGCTTAGAATGCGGTATCACTAACATGACGTCGATTTATGATAATAGGGTGACTGCGTATAAAGTCCGAAATACCATTGCTAGTTCTGTTGAATTTCAATAGATGATATCAAATGGAAAGAGTGAGAATAAAGAGGAAAATCATGACACGTAGTTAGGTTTGATAAAATCTTATTATTTGCCATTTTACTTTATCTAAAAAGTTAGATGAGATTGACAAAAATATTTGGGACAGATTGATTGAGAGTGAGTTCTCTGATTCTCAGATGACGTTGGTGTGCAAGATGACACCAAGAATGAGAGAGAGAGAGAGAGAGAGAGAGAGAGAGAGAGAGAGAGAGAGAGAGAGAGAGAGAGAGAGAGAGAGAGAGAGAGAGAGAGAGAGAGAGAGGATATATCACATCGTTCTCCACAAACACGTGACAGATAAGTTACTGAAACATAATGGTGTGAGACGCATATTTCTTGAATTCGACAATTACGTCATCACACATTTCGATTGCAATGTGTTGCGATTTATGGTCTTAAGCTAAGTAACAGAAAGAGCAAAACCAACAAGAGTTATTAAACTTAACACATAATTTAATTTTCTAAGTCATAAAATGAAACTTTAAGAGGAACTAACAGTACTAAGAACGAATCCCATATAATTCTAAAGTTTCTGTCACAAACTTCAAATGACGAACATTGCGAATGAATTACAGGTCCTGAATGTGCTGTCGTATCAACAATCTTAATGTACCACAATGGAATCGTCAAAAACTTCTTTCAATGAATTCCCAACAATCTCTATAAAAAAAACTTTTGTCAGAAATCAATGAGCACTTTGTAATGCCAAAGAATCATAAGAACAAATGATTCGTCAAAAATTATATCTAATCCATATGAGGACTGATTATAAATCAAGAACATAAGAAATAGGAATGAATTAATTGTTCTATTCCTCCACCTTATGTACATCCCCACTATTCTAGTACGGCTTTAAGTCCAAAAACATCCTACTTGACATATATCGTAACACAACCTACCTAATTCAATCGTCCAATGGGAAATTACCCGAAACAGGCTCGTTATATAGAACACATACTCCAATAAACAACATATTAACCCCTAGCGCCGAGTTTACTTGGCATGAGGTAGTGGCCTACTTCCAAGGTCTGTAGCGTCGAAGTCATGCATCATAAACTGAAGTGGGTGGTATTAAAGAAAGATAGACAAATTTAGCTCTACAATGATACCAAATAATCTGGACAATTTAGTTGCACTACAAAATACAGAGGGAAAAATTAATTTCTTGGACCCGTTTTTTTTTTTCACACAAAATTCTGCTCTTGGTCGGAATCCGATTTTGTGTCCAGACATTTAGACTTTATCGCCTCAGATCTAAGGCAGACCAGTCTAAAGTGTTACACAGACAAGTGAACCTGTGCAAAAAGTAGGATAAGGTTTACATGTTGAATAAAGAGTCTTCTCCATACGAAAATTATGGGTCCGTTAAACAAGCAAAATAAATTTAAAAACTCCAACATTCCACCTTCTGCTCATGCGCCAGCAAACTAACCAATGAAAAGCTTTTTTTTTTTTTTTTTTTTTTTGTTTGTTTTAGCACAACTAGGCATTGGTCTACTGGATAATTGCTTGGAAGTCGATGTATTTGGATGTATTCAGAAACAGTCCCAAAAATGTGTTCCCTACTCGCATTTCATGCGAAAACAGCAAAACCCTCCAGGGGTTAATGTGTTAATGACGAATTGCAGTCTATAGTCATGGACCAAACAGAGGCGTAGCGATGATATTTTGCGCCCGGGGACAAACTATAAAATTGGCGCCCCAGCGATCTTGTGACAAATTTATTACCCTTGTTTTCTTATTATAATGTAACGTTGCAAGCCTCATTTTGGCGCCCCTGTACCTTGGCGCCCGGGGACATATGTCCCCCCGCCCCCCCTCGCTACGCCTCTGGGACCAAAGGTTGTTGTGTATACTTTTCTCCAGAAGGATATCCTGTATATAACCAAAATGAAGAGAAAGATGTTATTAAGCTGTTTTCCTGTATATAACCAAAACGAAGAGATAGATGGCGTTAAGCTGTCTGAATCATATTTAGCGAGAGCAATATCACTGTTACGGTCTACTGCTTTAGCATGCAATTGTTAAAGCAAGAATGTAGGATTTCATCCCCGATTATAATTTAGAATTGGTTTCCGTCGTGTGCTCTGGAATACATCGTTTTTAGTACCAAGAAATAGTAAAGATTGTAACAGGTATAACAATTTCAACATCAGTTTGTGTATAAATATACAAATGCGTTGTACATTTGGAATACTTTTTTTTTAAACAAGCAAATTGCATTCTTATTTTCATGTCATTCTTAAATGTATAGCGGTGTGAGCATTGTAAACTACATTGTTACTTCCTTAAGACCTTATCAGTTTAAAACATACTGCCATGTTGAAGAAAGAGACGAAAGCGTACACTTCCTACTAAAATGTACTTTAAGTTTTCCTTACAATTTTTCAGAAGCCAATAAAAACAGTGATAATATAGAAGGAACAGTTAATATAAATTTTAAAACATGAATGTAACGGAATGTGCATTCAAATATACGCGCATTGTTTGACAAAATATCGATAAGTTTGTAAGTATCTTATTCAATTTTTTGTACGTCTGCGGATTTTGTAAAGTTTGACGAAGTCTTCTCGATACAAAGATTACTTCAACCTGGTTGCTGGGAATCTGAGTGTGAAAGCAGCAAGGATGATAAAAAATGAACTTTGCAACTTCAGAGTAATTAACCCTTCAATGAATTTTGAGCTGCATAAGCGTGCAAAAGAAATTTGAAATATGTATGTGAAGTAAACAAAGAAAAATTTAAGAGAAACGGAAACTTTCTTTTTTCCGTGAGAGATAATCCCCACAAACTTGCGAAAACGCTTAGAATTCGTGGTAACATGGCTTATTTTAGCAAATCTAACCCATCTGGATCAGAGTGGTCTGCTTAATTTAAAAACCTACTAAAATAGAAAACGTTATTAAAGATAGTAATTAGTAGGAACCTCGTTTTGATATACATCATGCATATTGTATTATTCTAAATGAACATATGTGAAGAGGAAATCGCATACGGTGTAGTTGCTGACAACATGTTACTGCATTTTCAAGTTTACTATTCCGCTCATCATATTGTTGCAATTAGCACAATTTGATACAGTTTGTTATCTTGGTATTTTTTCGAATTTCGTGGGTGGATGGGTGTATTGTATGGCCACTACATAGAACGGCTCTTTAAACGATTGTATCAAGTTCAGGGGTATATAATTATTGACTAAGGACATGCCGGGTTTCGGCCAGGATATTTCTCTACTGATAACACATTTACTACATGGTCTCAAACACAGAAATCTATATAAAAAGGGGTCAGGTTTAACTCTTTGCGTGTAGATTTCTCTAAAGAGAGAACGTGTGTTGAAGTGTTTTGCCTCAAAAGGTATCAGTGGGCTAACTATAAAACATTTTAAAGTCGATGTACTCTAACATGCGGCCATGTGTAAAGTTAAATAAAGGCTTAACCGAATATTTTGCATCTTGCGGACCAGACAAGGTTGTGGGTAAAGTCCACATTATTTTCTTAGCTCCTTATTTGTAACACTTTTCGATGACGATGTATCTAATTGCGCTGATACCGCGATATAAACGAAAGATTTTGTACAAAGATGGCTAACCTGAATAAGATAATAAAAACCCAATAATTTTTTCGCAAATGGGACAAAATGTGTACAGTTTCATTTTAACAATATACTGGGATTGTATTTACACCCAAGTTATCCTGGACGGAGGTTAAATAAATATTACATGCTCATAGTATCAATCTGTTATAGTTATTTCTTATTATCAAAGGAAATTGGCGTACATTAGAAGTGTAGAGATCTTTAACAATGTCACTATAGTATAATCTACATTATGTTATGGTGTTGAAATCGGGTTACACACATATTGTTCAAATTCAAAGTCGTTCCTGTAAATCACGCAGTCGTCAAAATGTAGGTATTAACAATATAAAACATTACGAAATGCTGAGAAGTATTTTTCCCTCGGTTTACCTATCGTGCCTGTATAACTCTTTCGAGAATCAGATGTTGTGGAGGTGGTGAGCGAGGTTGTGTTATGGTGTGTTGGTATTGTGTATGTTGGTATTGTGTGTGATGGTGGTGTGATTGTTAGATTGTACCTTATTACTAGGTGTTATATAACATGAAGGAAAACAATTTGATCAATTTCATCAACAACTGTGAGAATTCATTACATTAGAACGATACACTTGTTTTGAAATAAAACATTCACCGAATTTCAAACACAATTTTTTTGTTTACATAAATAGCCGATCTGTTTAAAATATAGAATCAGTTTATCATAGAAACGAGTGAACGATCCAAGTCATTGCCTCGTACACTTTCATAACCTGTTCTTTCCGGTTCACTCCAACTTCATTGCGGTTGTCCTTCTCTCTCTCCTTTTCGCTTTTCTCTTTCTCCATCTTATAAACTCTCTGTTTTGGTACATCGACAGTAGGAATTCAGCAGGTTTCTTGGTGGTCTATTCCCCTTGTAAATAAACACAAAGCGACCTAAGTCTTCTATCTGATATCCTACTTGGATTGGATTATTACTCCCTTAGTTGTTGTCAGAGATCGTCCTGTCGGGATTCAACAGATCAAAGGCTATCTAGTCCAGCCAAACTTCAAAAGAAGTGTATCTTCCTAATGTAATATATTCTAGCAGTTGTTTGTGAAATTGATTAAATCGTTTTTATTCCATGCACGGAAGGCTCGCATCATTCTCTACATTACGAGAACCGAATAAAGAGGACACCTTCTAAGAAGGTACAATCATTATATCACACCACCAATAACAACCACAACCCCCTCCACAGATTTAGTATAAAGCATGTAATGGTACAAAATGTTGTAGATATTTTTTAAAATTTTTTTGTGCAGTATATTATGTCGTGGTCAGCATGACACGTAACCATCATGACTGACTTATGGACTAGTCTCGCATTAAAACGGTAGCTTGCAACAGTTGGCCTCTTTTGCTTGGGAGCAGGATTGGATTTTATTTATGACCGGCTAGCATAATGGTCCGAAAAATGTTTAGGTTCAAGTAGAGGAAATAACAGAGCAGAGACAAGCCAGAGACCAATTTTGGGAAATTTTTAATCGTGTCATAAAATGATACTTGTCAGAATAGTTATTAAGTAAGGCGGTCAAGAGAGAATTATTCTGAACTTGATGTGAGTGTTAAAATTTTTGCGGTTAGATCAACTTAATCCTGAATGGTAAGCTAAAAGAGGGTGCGTGTGTTTCTCCTACGAAATACAAGGTTTCAAATAATTTCCTTGCGAAATGCGTCAGTCTAACATTTTCTGCAGAAAAGGAAAGTCTGAGGGACAGATGAAAGGGACAGATGAAAGGGACATAAAAAGAGCAAGTCTCCAAAAGGCACAAAGGGAAACATATCTCCATACTTCGGCACCATGTAGGAGGCAAAAGACAGACAATAAAGTTGCAGCCGATGATACATATAAATTTGAGAGAGAGAGAGAGAGAGAGAGAGAGAGAGAGAGAGAGAGACTCAGACAGACAGACAGACAGAGAATAAATGCGGAAAAACTGAACAATTGTCATTTGGAAAGGACCTAAAGCAATTTGAGTTCGATCAGTCACTAGATTATGTGATTAGTTTTTATCTGTATAACAGAATAGCTAATTGCATTTCACCTAAGTTTTGTAATTCTATTTCTAAGAGAACGTTATCATCCGAAATTCTTTATATAATTGATTAAATTGTTATATTTTACATACGGGGCACGTATTGTTCTATTATATATCTTTTCTCAGATCCTGTTATTTCATCCATTAATTTTTTTAACCTTTATTTTATTAATTACTTTATCTGGGCAGGCGTGTTATGTGATTCCTAACATGTTATCAAAGTGATAACATGTTAGGAATCACATAACACGCCTGCCCAGACAAACATAACTTGCATGTTTTCACTAAGCGCATTTAAGTCTAAAATTAATTTAGGGTAGAGCAAAACTTGTATTTCTTTATTTGAACTTTGATCCATTTCTCGGTATATATTCTTATAAAAAGTGGAACACATATTAAAGAAACATTCCACTTGTGCTTCACTGATGATACCCGTTTTGTTCTTTGTGTGTTTTTTTTTCAGTGGCGTTACTTTATTCTTCTTAATGGAAAATTCCACGCGTTGAATCATGCTGATATATCCTTGACCTAGAATTTTGTTAGTCTAATGATATATTTTGCAAATTGTATGCACTTGGAATGAATTAAGCGCAGATTTGTTGGCGTGGATCACGTGACTTGGAAGAAACGCGGTTCATTTTAATTCAAGTCACTAGATTTAATTCAAGTAAGGGTTTCGGGTTTATACCTTTTAGAAAATGTGAAGGGTAATTTTGCTATTGTCATGAAAATGTAATGCTTGAAAGTGTATAATTTGTAGATTTAAATAATTTTACAGCTAGATTTTGCATAATGTTATTAGCTAAATGTACGAAAATATCAAATAAATTAATCGGCTAGCAAAGTCGAGAAATTGTCTGTTTAAGGAAGCGTTACACGTGTCATATAAGAAAAAGCTATACAAGCCTTAGTGCTAAAGTTTTACAATTGCCCCAACCTGTGTCATCACCATCACTGATGATGGATAATCAACAATGATATATAATGTAAGCTCGGAGTTTAAGCGCATGATGTACGATACTAATTAATACATAATTGATGTTTTTGGGCTGAATGCCATATTTTCAGCAAACGATAGCCTACAGATGACTGCCAGTATATGTACATAGGAAAGCCCCGGTATTAACCAGCGGCAAATTTTCTGACACACGCACGATGGTTGCATGATCCGGATAAGCTCTTTACGTTTAAATAAACTAAAAGGGAATAACGTATATTCGCTTACTATATATAAAGCCACATTGCCCATGTACATAACATAAGACTTGATGCAAACGTCATCGGTTAAACAGTTGTAATTGACAGTGATTTACATACACACTAGTAAAATGAAGGAGATACAAACCTTTGCTCTGATGTCGCTCTGGTAAATGTTGTTTGCCGTTGAATGTGACTTACATATGAATATAATCGGTACGCTAGTAAATATTGGTATACGTGAGAAAAATACTTGTGTGGAGACAGTTATACATCTACGCTGCAATGTCGTGGAAAGATTGGTATTGTGCGAATCTTACTTTTGTGCCCACTTGCCAGACAGGGGACGGATATGGTATAACAATTGTACCATCTCTTCCAATTAGAGTTATCCATCTCTGGATCAATCTGTTGTGCCAGTTTGGCATCAAGTTCTAAACATGCTTTATGTATTCCTGAGATTACGTAGAACTTAAGCTTAATCAGGAAACACAATATTTAAATCAGATCTGACACAAGCTCTTCACTTTAACTGCTGTTTGTGTGCTCGAAATATGCAACATTTAATTATTTTTGACGAGGGAACCACATCGTCGTAAGCTACGGGCAAAAATCTGCTAAGCTGCTTTATCACTCGGGCCTGCCCTGAGATTTGGCAGTTTTCAAAGTGCACAAAAACATACAAATAAAAATGAATAATGCATGCACGTCATCAACATTAAAACGTAATAAAACCCCTACACATCAGAAAAGAGTCAGTGTTATCAATCCAAAACATTTGGAACTACCCGGCCTATTTCTGCGAGAAAAATATGCCCCGATTTTATGTCGGCGCAATGATTTATAGAAAAATGACGCATTGTATTTACTCGAAATTTCTCAGCAGAAAGAGAAACAAAATCTATTCGGATATCTTCGATTATTTCTTCTGGATGGACTGTATTAGCCGAGATGTTACAAATAAAAAAATAGTTTTTCCAGTCATATCGCTACGATGTCTGCAGTGAGGCAGTTTATAGTGATGTCTAGCACTAGGGCATTATGTCGCAGACATGTATCATGATGTCCTACCAGGTCACATTATCCTGACACCAGGCCCACCAGTCCTAACACTAATCTCTTAATGATGAGCGTCAAGCGAGGCAGCGGTTAGTACCAGTTTTATAAGTATTTTGGTATGACTCGGCCGGGGATCGAACCCACGACCTCCCGCTTCTGCGGCGGACACTCTAACCACTAGACTACCGGAGCGGTATACTAAATTTCAGCTATCAACATATATTCGAGGTATGATCGGTAGGACTGACGTCAGAGTTGCGAATTAATCTATAAAAGACGCATGGAGGAGACGCCTTGACTGGCTCTGACAGCGTATACGGTTATATTGTAACAGTCGTGTGTTAAAACTCCTGGTAAAGCCAACATAAACAAAAGAATTGTTCTGGAAGTACAGCTCGATATTTAAATATCGATTTCGGTCCCCGGGTGGCTGAGTGGTCTGAGCGCTAGCCTTTGCTAATCACTGCCATCTCTTCTCTGTACGCGCGAATTGGAGTATCAGACTCGGTCAATGTGGGCATGTGAAAAAGCTTTCCAATAGCTTCTCTGGGGTCGGTAGTTCTTAACGTGGCTTTCCGGAATTTTCCTTCAAGAGTTATACTGGCGTGAACCCTAATACCAAAAATATCAACAAGAAATATAGATTTCAACATAACGTTATCATCATTTTATGATATTTAGTGTGCATTGGGGTAAACAAGGAAGAACCCAACCAGTATAAAATAATAACCGAATTGAATGTCTTTGTTGTAAAATGTTTGTGTCATACACTGACTCTGCTCTGAAATAAAATGGCCTGCTCTTTTCACTCCAGCAAAACTTCATTGATTTATTATGTTTGTCTTTAAATTGATTACAATATTTTGTAGAGGGTAACTGTAGGGCTGAAAATGAACAACGGATTATAGATAGCACTGCTTTTATCCTGTTTTATTGCACACCAAAGCATATTTACGATTTGTTATGACCGGAAACATCTTTCAGTCACAAGAATACACCGTATGTACTCCCTTTTAAATTGAGATCAACTTAGAGCTGCACAAACCTATTTATCATGTCGCAAAATGCGCCGGCAGATCTGGGTCTATTCCGTGTGTTCGGAGTAATCAGTAGAACCAACACTATAGACTCTGGCCAGAGTCTTTGTAACTTGAACATGGGCTCGACTTACAAGCGAGTAAGGATTTTAATAGTATTTTATATTTTTTTGTATCAAAATACATGTACATATTCAGGTAATTTATCATCTTTGGAGAATGACGTAAAGAAAGAAATCAGCTTTATATCTGAATTTTGAACGTATGCGACTACTTTATATTTATTCATATGTTAATAATAATAGTACAGCTAGTTTCTGAAAATATCGAAAGGTTAAAAAAACGTTTTTCATTCCCCCCCCTCTATTTTTATATAAAACAAACTCCATTGCAAGAGGTTGCTACTTTTAATTCATTTTTTGCATTTGCATGCATCCGTAGTGTAGCCAGAACTTCTGTACCACCCACCAGCAACATTTAATTATTGGATCCATTACCAATACAAGAGACTTCAGATGACTGGACGATATGAGGCGGCCTGTCCCTGACTCCTTTCCTTATCACATGCAGTTATCGGCGTTGTTTGGCCTTTTTGAACAAGAAACCCTTGACGATATCTAAAAATTGGATTTTAAAATATCATTCATGCAGTATTCCACATGGCAGCCTTGCTTTCTAGTAGAAGCACCATCAAACAACTTTATTTCTTTCACTAACTCACATTAGTTATGCATTACACTATAAGCTACAGAATCTCGAGAAAGACTGCTTTTTATGAGTGCCACCTCCTATCCACCTACAGAATCAAGTATGCAATTACATCGTTAGATTATGCATATTTTCGATGTTTATAGACGACCATGCATTTACAGCTGGTCGACGTTTTCAAAATGTTTGCACGGGGTAATCTACGTAATGCGTAAAAAGCAAGGAAAGAAAAATACAATGATGAAAATCATTGCTTATTTGCCAAGCAAGAGACTTGGTACAACGAAACTCACGTTCCCCTATTCTCGAAAGCTATTGACCTAGAAAGTCAAGCTCAAGCTCGAAATTTCCACGAAGTTAGATATGATGTGTGTGTGTGTGTGTGTGTGTGTGTGTGTGTGTGTGTGTGTGATTTAGATTTTTAGAGTAGCTTTAAACAATTTTTTAGTCTTATCGCTACGATGTCTGCAGTTTGGCAGTTTATCGTGATGTCTAGCATTTGGACATCATGTCACAGAAATGTAACATGATGTCCCACCCAGTCAGATTATCCTGACCAGGCCAATCAGGCCTAATACTAACTTCTTACTTCTGAGCGCCTATATATATATATATATATATATATATATATATATATATATATATATATATATATATATATATATATATATATATATATATATATATATATATATTAAGCCTTTCTCACACGATATAGATTAAGTTATTTAGAGTGTAAAACATGCATATTGTCCTTAGTACGAAGTTTGTTTTTTCACATATTAAAGGCCGTTAGCAAATTTTATGATGTCACTGACATTTACCGCGAAACACAATGCTCGTATTATGCATTGTGTTATTTAGATGAATAACTCGACATTTATAGACAGACGGATGCCGCCCCATATTTCATTTCGAGGACATTCCAGATACACTTGTTACGGCTATTTAAACAAAATGGTGCTCTTTGATGATTGCAGAGAAAAGCCAACAACTGCAACAACAGTACGAAATTTAGTGGGAAAATAAGCATGTTGAGAACACAAAATATTCATATGCGTCATTAAAGATAAAAATGTAATTATAATGTTAATTAAATAGAAACGTTTGTTTGCAGAACAATGCAAATTCGGGATGTAATAACAAAACTCTCGATGAAAGCTTGCCCTAATAAATTATATTTGTCTTTAATCAACATAACCTGTAGCAAATTGCATTTTGTTGTAATGATAAACACTGAATCGAAAATTCAGTTTACTTTACAAGAATATACCGACTATAAATAGCGCTATGGCAACATTTGTGTGTGCTTGTTGGAATATAAAGCCCAAGAGTGTGCAGTCATGCTTTTTTGACATTGGGAAAATATTTTACGTCGAATCGTTACTGCTGTTTCAACGCATCGGAAAACATTTTTGTCTTCTTTTCACACAATGACATTCCGGAATTATAACATATCACTGTACAAGAGTCCTACAAAAAAAAGCAGTAAAAAATGAAAGAAGACTCTCTGGATAAAAAAGTTAACAATTAGGTTATTCTTTTTACAAACAGTTGAAAAAAAGATAGAAAAAACTTAAAAAATATATTAATTTTTTTTAAAAAAATAATTAAAAACTCAGAGTTAACTCTAATTAAAAGCATATTATTTAAGTAATATTTAACCCCTGTTTTTTGTTGTCCTCGTCGTATTCGTTGTTGCTTTTCAGGTTGTCAACGGCTGTACTTAACAAAATAACCATCGAGGACATTTAACAACATAAAAGCAGTCTGTTGGCAGGGTGGTAAGCCTTACCTGTTAAATTAATATATCATTGGATTAATTGTCAATTAGGTCATTTATAAACTTACATAAAATCCGCCAAGCAGCAGAATAGTGCGTGTCTTTGTAAATAATGTCGTGTATCACTGATGATAACTTTATGTGATATTTTTATTATGTGTAATGGAAAGATTTCATTTGATGACTCATTCAGACACTTCTTAGATTGTAAACAAGCCGTGTTATCTATGCTGTACTGATTAATGCGCATTTAAATTTTGTAATGGATCCCATGATCTGGGAACAGGATAAAATTCCTATAGTTAAATTACTGCCGGTAGGTTTCAAACTGTAGTGATTTACTGAATCATCTTGAAATACTACTACTACTACTACTACTACTACTACTACTACTACTACTACTACTACTAATACTAATACTAAAAATAATAAATGTAATAATAAGTAAAGTTTGAAGCAAAGAATAATGATGAGATAATGAAGAAAAAATCTGAAAGAAGACGGTTTCAGGACGAAAACAATAAATGAAAATGAGTAAATACAAGTAGAAAATCAAGAAGAAATCAAAATAGTTTTTTTTTAAATATTTTTATAGTTAATAGATGGTTGCTATATCTTCATAAAAGAACCACAGTTTTTAATGAAGTACGAGAATCTAAATGTTTCCACAATTAGCGGTTGAAAGATAAAATTCTTCCAGTAATTCAATGGAATTGTGGAACCACTCATGTGGGCTTGTGGTTATAGCGTCCTTCACGGATGAGGGAGGTTGCAGGTTCAAACCTCGGCCGAGTCATATCAATAACTTATCAAAATGGTACTAACAGTTGCCTCGCATAGAACTCCGAGGTTAGTGTTAGGACTGGTCGACATGATGTCAAGATAATGTGACTGGGTGGGACATCATGCTAGATATCTGACATCACAATAAATTGCCACACTGCAGACATCGCAACGATATGTCTGAAACATTGTTACAGCTACGTTAAAAACCAAATCACACACACACACACACACACACACACACACACACACACACACACACACACAGAGGAATTGTGGAGAGCTGTTAAATTCTTATGGGAAAGTGTAAACAGAACTCTTTGCAATTTGCTGAACATAAGTTTCATGACCATATTGTGACAGGTGATTTTAAAAAGCTAAAATATTTAAGGACTTTTCTGTGGACTGTCTAGAATACAGGTTGTAATATAATACAAAACTTGACCTACATCAGTTTTCGTACATTTCTTTTCTTTCTCATCAACATTAGCGAAGACGCCGTACATACACTATTAATACAAGAGGCCTTCAAGGATCGATCCCTGGAATACTATTATCTTTAATCGATATAAATGATATCAAATAACGCTAGGCAGCCATCACATGAATATTCGCTCATGATATTGTACTATTTATAATTTTTGAAAATCCAAATGGGGCAGATCAAATTTTAAATTTAGACATTCACAAATTACATGACAGATCCGATCATTTGCTTGTCACTTTTAATCTAGACAAAACTAGAGGCAATGCTCATAATACAAGAAAAAAAAAATCAAATAATGATTATATACTGCAAATATTTAACAAAGATATTCAAGACATATTCCAACTTAGGAATGTTATTTTTTGGCAATGCGCTTGACATGAGAATGTCAAGCATTTGTCTCAACTTGGGTGAAAGCTTATACCTTCAAAAATAGTGAACTATAGATCGGATCGCAAGTTCTTGAAAAGAATGTATATACTGTCCTTGTTTGATCATGCTGATTTACTAAAATTTTAAATTTTTAAATTTTTAAATTTTAAATTAAATCATATAATTTATGATATCATGGTTTAAGTACTTCCGCCTCCTCTGTTTATCTTCATCCGGTCGAACGCAAGAGCGTGTTTTCATAATCTCTTATAAATGCGTGTGATTGAAAATTAGACGTGAATAGACTATAATGGTGCAAAATTTTGTCGATTGTAGTACATTTTGTTGTGGTAGCCATTTATATTGTCGTATTTGCTAAGCTCGCAATAAATTGGTAGTTAGTGATGACTAACCTTTCATGTTTGGGATCATTAATTGCATTTTAATTATAGAGTTGTAAGCTAATATTGTGAGATAATATTGTGACAGATGTGTTTACGTAAGGTCCATAACGGACAATGACAAAGTTGAGATAAGTCATAGCTCAAATTTTGTGAAATTATTGGGCCATTTGAAATAAATGTCATACAATGATATTTTTCAGAATAGTTTTTAAAAAAGGAGGTATAGAGAAAACGATTCTGACTTCGATGGGAGTAATACATTTTGGTGAAATTTGTTTTATCGGTATAACAGAACGGCTAATCGAATATCCAATACATTTGGTATCTCTATTCCTAAGAGAAAGTGAATAATTCATATGTCATGTTCAATTTCATTTTGTTTATAAAATTTATTAAATAAATATATTTTGCATACAGAGGCTCGTGTTGTTCTATTCTATATGCCTACTCAGATCTCTGTTATTTCATCCATTATTTTATTATATTTTAGTTTGCTCGATCCTGACAATAACAACGTGTTCGATCCTCTCCTAGATGACGATAACCAAAGCGACATAAGGAGCGAGGATCACATCTCCTACCCCAAACATAGACGATCATCAAACTTACAAGACTGCATTGTCATCTACTGGGTCACAAGGTTGTTTACATTCAACCAAGATTTTATCTGAGAGGAGGATACATTTACAGCATTACATAAGAACTATAAAGCTACTGAAATAGAAAAGATTGCCATTACAGTTTCAAGAAGTTACTAGAATCTCTTTTGAAACAGTTGTGAACAAGAATGCGGGTATTATTTGCTTTACTTCAAACACTATGCGGTAAACACGGTATTATGTCTTACTTGGAAATATCCGTATCACAGAATGATGCATGGCCTTGAGATTCAAACATAATGCATTTCCACTAACAAACTCTGTTCTACCTTTTTTCCCCTGTTTTAAATGACTTAGGCTTTATTAAACATAAAGAATTGCTAGTGTACGGGTCAAGATTAAAATCTAAGGTCATTTGGGGCTAAGATTATTTGCTCTCATTGCATCCTGTTTGTTGTTGCTGTAATGGGTTTAACGCCATTATGAAGCACGTGATAGGTTGTACATCGAATTGCATCAGAATCAATATTTCCAGTTCAGTACCCATGAATGCAGTTCTAGCCTATTTTTAGAACATTTTTTCCTCTCATTTTGTTGGTGATATATGAGTTATATTTATGCATTTTTGGTAGGGATTTAAAGGTAATTAATTATTTATTCTTGAGAATATGAGCTCAAAGAGTGGTTGTCAGTGTGTATTTTCGAATAGGATCCGGAAAGATGGCCGCTATCGCTAAACCGGCTTGAAGCAGCTGTTCTCTTTTTGTGTTGTTTTTCATGATATATGTGCTTGTTGTCTCTCTTCGTCTAGATTATTATGTTTTATCACGCATTGTCTGTCTAGTTCGTATGTGTTTCTTCATCTCCTTGTTTGGAAACGACAACAAATAGAATTTCTATCAGGTGCTTGCTTCCTTGCTACAAGGTCATTTATTCTTGAATAAACCGCCATCACATGATCGCCAGTGAAATCGTTTATGCTATGATGGACCCTCATTAATTTCTTTAAATGACTGGCCGGCGTAGAACAGGACGACGAATTCCAGTAATCTAATGTCAGTCCATTTTTTTCTGCCTCTAACGCCCTCCTTCTATTACAAAAATAAGATGACCGAATTTCTCTTTTTGGAGCAGTTTCTGAATCTCCTGGAGTGTGGAAATTCAATTATTCTTGAAGAGTTCAGCTTTCATTTTGACTGTTCTGGAAAGCCATACCATTCATGTTTTCAATCTTAAAAAATTAGCTAACCTACCCACCCATTAATATGGCCACATTTTAGACTGGATTCTTCATAGACCTGATGATAATATACTACGGTCAACCTTTGTATCCAACGAACTTGCATAAGATCACCTCTGAATTATATGTCATCTGGACGCATCAGTCACTAACCCACCACTTGAATTTACTACTAAGAGAAACCTCCGTATAATAAATGGAACTAAACTAATGCTTGACATCTCTGCAAACATAACAGTGGGCTTACCTCCTACAGCAAAACAACTCGATAAATGCCTGCGTTCATTGTTTGAAAAACATTCTCCAGCCAACAAGTGCAGATTATCAATTCCAAAAGTGTTCTCCGTGGTATATGATTGTGTTAGTGACCAGCTTCGCACTGCTAACAGAGACCGCCATAAAGCGGAGAGGCTTTGGTTTTTCATCAGACTCACTATTAATAAACAAATCGACGAAGTCACTAAAAAGAACGTCACATAGTCCATCTAGCCATATTGTACCACTACAGTACTAAGATCACAAACAGTTCCAGCTGCAAAGCGCTCATCGAGATTACTAACAAACTAATGCCAAGGAACAAATGTTCACCACTTCCAACTATCTTATCTCCAGTAGACCTTCCGGATCTATTTTCATATTTCTGCCGTGGCAGAGTACAAACCATTAGAGATAAGTTTGACAACACAATTTCAATTGAATCGTCGTCACCATACAATTGCGATACAGAATTTCGGCGACAGCCGTTAGCAGCAGTTGAACCTGTCTCTATGGATTTAGTACGGACAATCGTGATGAAGAGTGCACCAAAATCATGTGAACTTCATCGAATTCCAATATCACTGCTGTCTGAGTGCTTAGATCCAATATTGCCTTCACTAACTGATGTTATTAATACGTCTCTCTCATCCGGGTAATTGTGGGCCTCTGTTGAAGAAACTAGCACTCGACCATAACGATTGAAAGAACTGCCACCAAGTTTCTAATCTCCCGTTCATATAAAAATATCTTAGAAAAGGTTGTTGTAACCCAACTTGTTTCTCATATAAATTCAATTTCTGTTCAGCTATGTACGCTCTGCATATCGCTCTTGCCACAGTACTGAAACTACTCTTCTGGAAGTAGTTAATAGCATTTTGTTCTGCTTTGGATAGCAGAAAGATTACAGTCCTCACCCTCCTTGATTTGTCTGCAGCATTTGATACAATAGACCATTCCGTATTACCTCACCGTCTTAACATGTACTTGGCATTCACGCCTACAGCCTTACTATGGTTCAAGTCCTACTTAGTCAACAGGACACCAATTGTATCTGCAAATGGAATACCCTCCAGCCGAGTTGGTTTATGTTGTGATGTTCCACATAGGTCTGTTCTTGGATCTGTTCTCTTGATTCTATACACTCAGACGCTCTCAAGAGTCACTGATCAGTGTCTCCCCAATCGTACGCTGATGACACCCAAATATACAAATATAGCCATCCAACTGAAGGTGATACTACCATCCAAGGAGTAGAGAGATGTGAAATCATGGATGACATTTGACAAGCTGCAGACGAATGATCATAAAGTTTAAGGCAATGTTTGGGCGATGAAGTTGATCCATTTAAAACCTATTTTCCTCTCTCATTTTGGTGCTGACAGAAGAGTTATATTTATGAATGTTTGGTAGGGATTTAACGGTAATTGTTTATTCTTGTTAATATGAGCTCAGAGAGTGGTTGTCTCTGTGTATTTTGGCGACAGTGTACAGTGAGTAATAAGGCCTTGGTGATGATACGGAAGTGAAATATGTGTTATGTTTGCATGCTGCTCTGTTTCCAGTGCAGCCTCTGAAAGAGATGCCGGCGAATCTTTCAGGAGAACTTCACTGCTGAAATGTCAGTACTGAAAATGAAATGTAGAGAACATGTAGTAAAATTAATTGTGATGTATGTACACATGGCTTAACACCTTGGGAAGAACCACTGATCCACGGGATACTACTGGAATGCTTTCTCACAAATAAAAATTGAATGAGACTGAGACTTGAGTCCATCGTGTATAAAGCATGTTCAGTTATGGTACGCTGTATAAAAATGCGTTCATTTGAATAACGAAACGCTTAAAATGTGTACCAGATTTCCAAAGTGCATTGCTGTATGGTTTCTTCACTTTTATCGAACTATTGTTCTGTAAGAGTAAGTTTACGTTTCTACAAATAAAAACTGAGCTCAACTTTTGTTTCGTTACAGACATTCAAGTT
The DNA here is from genome assembly GCA_029339505.1 of Unio delphinus. NCBI lineage: Eukaryota > Metazoa > Mollusca > Bivalvia > Unionida > Unionidae > Unio > Unio delphinus. The sequence continues at coordinate 3,847,143 of JAQISU010000155.1, read as the reverse complement.
AACTTATTTCTGTATTTCTTGAAACCCAGCTGTTAAAGAAAAATAAGCGCAGAAAATAAAACCTTTCTTCTAACATGACAACTGGAGGAGGAGCATTCCTTGCAAATTCAACCCTAAAACTTAATTTATAAAAGTTAATTAATACAAGTTTGTTAACACTAGTAAATATTGCAGTACGTTGAAACATAGAATGAAGCCGTTGAACACAGGAAGACGAAATGGTACGGTATAATGAACCCATTATAACAAGTACGCAATTAAAAATACTTTCCCGAAAGACAATGAAAAAAGTTGAAACACGACGTATTTTTAAAAAAGATTTAGTTAAAAAAAAACATTATAAATACTGTGAAATACGCTTTATGTACCACAAACAAACACGTTCAATGAGCATGATACGTGTATTATTGGAAATTGTTTCGTGCATGTGACAGGTTTTATCAAACACCAAAGCTTACCGCTTTTGTAACGTACAGGTCTAAACATTGTACAATCTATTAATCTCCCTAAAAATGTGTATACTGAATTGTTTCTTTATTAAATGGTGAAATTTATTCCAAGTAAGATGCTTCTTGATTGTTTTAAGAACAGATTTTTTGCCAGGCGTCTTGAAAAGTTTTCATGGGCAAGGATCTTGTTACGCTTATCCCGACCCCCTTCTCATAAAAGGATTATGTCATTTTGTTACAATAACCGATAGCTCTAAATAATTCTTACTTCTTCATTTGTCACATGTCTGGTCTTACATGCTTTGTCTCAGTTCAAATTCAAATTCATATCGCCCATTTAAATTTATGATAATTGAAGGACTGAAGATATAAAAAAATAGCGTTTACTCAAATAGCAAAGCACTTTTGTTTCGAGGAAAAACACTGTTGTCGCAACTGTTTATGGAAATCTATTTCTGTACAAACGTGTCTACAATCTATTTTATGTATCGTTCGGATTAACAACAAGAAATCCGCGTTATCAAGGTTGGAAGCGCGTCAAACCTGTAATTTAGGGTTCGCGGGTTGTTACCCGTATAAGCGTGCTCGGGTGGGCTGCATTGGTGTGTCCTTCAGGAAAACATTAAGCACACATTTCCTCACCATTAAAGCGCCAATTAGGTATTAAAAGTACCGACAGAAACAAAATAATCAAAATGACATCACATTAGAGAGTAATGTAAAATCTTTAAAGAGAGTGAACAATTTATATTCAAAATTATCAACATATTTATTTTTATGAAAATGCGCTTAACCTATAAATTTTTATTAAGTCTGCTTTTAATTTGAATTGATACTGATTTTGAAAGTTATTAAATAATTAACTCAACTACATTTAATTGTCTAAGTGCCCACGGGTTGTGCAGCTAATTAGGTGATGTCATCAGTCACTGCTGGCAGGTAATGGTTCAGCAATAGAAGTGGCAGACATGTGGACGGAGTTCAGGAAGGGTTAAGTACAAACAACATCAACTTAAACACTTTACGTTCCGCTATCACAGAATATTATAATTCTCAAGAGATGGATCACTAAACCATGCTTCTTTTTTCAGAAATGAAATTTTATTCCACACTTTTTTGAATGAACACAAATCGTACCTTTATTCAGTTGAAACTGCTTTCTCCCTCATAGTAAATATTGAACACTAAAAGTACGCAAACATGACTGGAATGAGCATTCGGCTTAAAACCATCATCTTAATTTCATAAAGAATAATGTAGTTGAATACTCTCATTTAAAACTAATAAGAAGGTATATGATCAAACTTCTCGGTTTCGCACACACACACACACACAAACACACACACGTGTGTGTGTGTGTGTGTGACTTGTTTATACCATCAATGGTAAGGTTGATAGCAATAGAAATATAAATATACGTTATTTCCACGATGGCGAGGTAGTTATTTGTAATATATTGTACTTCCGGGTGTTTGAATAACCTCAGTGATTTTCCATGCTGCTAGTCTAATAACTATTTATAACAATATAGAGAGTACGCTGATTTAAAAACGTGCCTGATCTAATAGGCAAGACGTTTCTCCGAGGGATTTCATATGTCACAGGTTTTCTTTTCGTTAAGTCTATTTTCAGGTTCGAAATTGCGCGAAGCAGGGTATAAATAAAAGCCTTGTGTTGTGACTTGTTTATAACTTCCCTCCATTTGCTATACTACTGTATCAAAGCAGACTTCACTGTCGACAGTATTGTGAATGAGCATCAGTATAACTGTGATTGTGACGATTTGAATGTCCCAAGGAATATTCGAGTTAAGGACTATAAATCAAACGTGAGTCCATTCTTGCATAACATATATTTGTTATGTTGGCTACCTTATTTTACATCTTTGAGTCTAAGCCTGAAGATAACTTAAGCACGGAAGAAATACAGCCTGCTATTGCCGGACCTGCGCATCGGAGAGAGAGAGAGAGAGAGAGAGAGAGAGAGAGAGAGAGAGAGAGAGAGAGAGAGAGAGAGAGAGAGAGAGAGAGACTTCCTGATAAAAATATTCATATCACGTGAATACATTTTTGGAGTGTAAACATGAACTGATACCTTAGGAATCGTCAAGTCATTTCAAGAATGGAAACTGTAGTTAAAGGTTACCCCTTTGCCATAACAAAAATGACTTTTATTTAAATTCTAACTATATGTGACATTTCTAGCAAATTTCCTTTTCTGCAAATGCATGTATACGCATATTCTTCAGCAATATTTGTCAGGTGTACGAATAGTTGTTTATCATCATCTTCATTATTATTATTATTATTATTATTATTATTATTATTATTATTATTATTATTTTTTTTTTATCTCAGACCTTAACGATGACTCGAAGGGAATGTCGACGATCTCTTTCCGCTCCCACAAGTAAAGAGAGTGATGCAGGGATGTCTAACCAAAGGAACCAGTCTGAATGCAATAAAATGCCTCACCTGAAAACATGCCCTGGCTGTGGAAATATCAGGGCGGGTCAATACAGGAACTCTTCCCAAGAAGCACTCGACACGGGCCATCACTGTCAACCCTCCCTTCACGGTCTTGCCAACGGCCATTGTTCCAATGTATTGGAATTTTTCAGAGACATTCCACAGGATGCCCGGAAATGTCTCGTCGAATTTCTGTCATCTGGAGTAACTTGCGATCTCGAAATACACGAAGAGAACTTTCATCATTTTTTTCATGTCGCCAACCATCTTAATTTGCGAAGACTACTACAGTGTTGCGTGGAGGTGTATGAAAAAGGAGATAAAACTAGAATCAAAGAAACAATTGGTATGTGTGAATGTGTTCATTATTTGGAACAATTAGTTGCAACAGCGTCTCGAAGAGAAACATCTGTTCTTTTTCATGAACAGGATTCGGATTCGGATCGAAAGTTTCAAGTTCTGTTCTTGACTAAAGATAAACATGCAAGAAAACAACCTATTGTAGTGACAGACTTTGCAAGAGATTTCAAGATATATAAGCAGGACATTGGTAATGTGAAAAGAGTTGGAGTTGGTTTTGCTGCCTGTGCCTTCGAGCAAGAAGGTTGTCCTTACATATTTGTATCGGGTGGCGAGGAAAAGAAAAATAATAAAATCTGGCAATATGATGTGATTTTGGACAAGTGGTCAAAAGCAGGGAAAATGTTACATGGTCGATCACGTCATATTATGGTCGCTGTGAAAGATAAGATTTATTTAATCGGAGGACAGAATAAAGCATGCATCGAAGAATTCGACCCCATCAATGGAAAATGCGTCGAGATTGCATCTCTCGCTGTTGCAGCATGGTCTTCAGCACATGCAGTTTACAAGGACACCATCTATATTTTCGGTGGAAAAAACCATGCAGGCCGCATTTCGACAGTACAAAGTTTCAATTGCGAAACGAATCGGTTAGCAAGACTCGAGGACCTTCCTTGCGCATGTTCAGGCAGTCAGGCTGTTGTTCTTGGTGACATTATCTACATAGCGACCACAGAAGGTCACATGATTAGATTCAAGCCGGCAGATGGTAGTTCTGAGCTCTGTGCTTTACAACCATGTGCGAGAAGGCACTTTGTAATGTTTGTACGCAATGAAAGAATATATATAACTGGGGGTGTGAGACCATCCGGCGAGGTAAGAGGAGACAAGAACCATTTGTATAAATACAGTCCAGAAGCAGATATCTGGAGCGATGTTGCGACACTTTCAACGTCACTTCCCGTATACACATGCTGTACTGTTCGCTTCTCACGAACGTGTGGAATAGTGCCCTTTGTGAAATTTCGATCAATACGATGATATTTTGTTTCACAAACTGCAAATATTTGCCATGCTCTTTGCTTGATATTAAATAAGATTATACTCTGACCAGCAAAAGCGTCAACTGCATTAGTTTTGAAGGATTGATTAATGCAGCATTTCTTTGTAGTTTGACATTGTATTGTGTATTAGCTGCGTGCTTTATTGTATTCTAATATGGTGCTTATCGTTATTTCTTTCTAATGATGACGGTCTTTAGTTTTGTTTGTATGATAGAATATCACAAATGTTTCCAGTTTATGCTTTTCTTCTAAAGACAGGATGTATGCTCTACAAATAACCACGAATTTTTATATTGAGTGCATTGTATCTTTCTATTAGTATCTAAAATGAAGAATAAAATATCATAAATCTTCCTTTGTAATTGTCATGTCCTAATTTAATTCAGAATTATTTCGAGCTGATTTCATCATTCACTGCATCATAACACAAAAGCTCCACCTCTATCTCGCATTTCTCATTTTTAAACTACTTGTCAACAACACAGGACAAGTCTCACTAGAAGTTTACACATGTTTAGAATATTCGCTACATATATATATATATATATATATATATATATATATATATATATATATATATATATATATATATATATATATATATAGCGTGTGTGTTAGTATTCATATTCAGATACGTAAACACTGAATAACATGTATGTATGTATGTATGTATGTATGTATGTATGTATGTATGTATGTATGTATGTATGTATGTATGTATGTCTGTCTGTCTGTCTGTCTGTATGTATGTATGTATGTATGTATGTATGTATGTATGTATGTATGTATGTATGTATGTATGTAGACTGAATATTATTCAACGCCTGTGATTCAAATTTTGGTTTTTAAAACGTGTATAAACGAATCACACGAGTAATTGATTATATGTGTTACTATCATCGTCTTCTCCTCATTCTCCTCCTCCTCCCCATTATCATCATCATCATGTACATAGACTGTATGTATGTATGTATGTATGTATGTATGTATGTATGTATGTATGTATGTATGTATGTATGTATGTATGTATGATTGTATGTATGTATGTATGTATGTATGTATGTATGTATGTATGTATGTATGTATGTATGTATGTATGTATGTATGTACACACAGACAAAAACAAACACGCACAAACACACAGTCAGTGTGTGACCCTAAACTCGATTGAGTGAAAGAAGGAAATCCTTTTCTTAGTGAAGGAGATAGGTACTTAATAATCATGGGATATTGAAATTGAGACATGACGAAGTTGTCGGGCTGAAGAATAAGTAAAGCTGATAACCTCAATTGCGTTGATTATGTAGAGTGTGACGACAATCACCTTACCATATACAACCATATCTGTCTGACTGTGTCATTGGGACCTTACAACATGCATGGATACTTAGTATAGATTATCGTGGTACACATAAATTATTATTTTATCAAAGATAATAGTGGATAAAATTGTAATCATATTCTAGTGAGAATACAATTTTAGGCTACATACGATTTTCTTTGCTACAAACATAAATTGTTGTTGTTGATGATGATGATGATGATGATGATGATGATGATGAGAAGAAGAAGACGATGATAGTAATACAAATAATCAATTACTCGTGGGCTTCGTATATACACGTCATAAAAACTAAAATTTGAATCACAGACGTTGAATAATATTCGGTCTATGTACATAGCATTAATAGATAAACTCTGTATGCCATATTAAATTGTTTTCGCAAATGTAATGAAAATAAAATGATTCGATAATTTTATCTTAACCGAACAAAAAATATTATATTATCAACGCCCCAAGACCTTCCACTACTGTATGCTTTAAGGAATACAAGAAGGGCAAAATGAAGAAAAAACTTGATGGCAACATATAATGATGTTTTACTGCGCAGGGTGTTTTATGTTATGTTTTACAACTTTAACAGAAGCTGAGACTGGCCAAGCGAGTACTGTCTCCAAAAGAAATACGTACGAAATATGTTGACCACTATTCAGTGTGTGTTACATTCTAAAGTGCTTTCTCTAGGACCGGATCAGGTCAAATGATTGGGGTGGGGTGTCTAGCATTTCACAAAAGCCCTGGCTTTCCTCGCAAGGGCACCAAAGAAAAAGTTTGTGTATGTACTCGAAGAGTGCATAGTACCAAAGAAAAGAGCACAAGATTAAAATCATCGTCATATTTCAAGTGACAAGTGACTGTACGTTTGTGTGTATGTGTACGTTTTCTTCTTCTTGTTTTAGCCTGGGGGAGAGTGGTCCGGAAACCTCGGATTCCCCTCTCCGGATTCCGCCCTGCTCTGTTTCATATTATCTGCTGGTAAATTTCGTTGTTTGTACTGTCCATGTTTTGCTCTAAGTCTTTGAAGAAACAGATCAGATATATTATTCTTGGTGCTGCATTATTAACTTTTCAATTTGTTTCAAAGTCATATCGAGATTTTGAAATGCTTTGCACTGGATGTTATTAATAAAACAAAGTCTCGATCCTTTTTTGAATAAAAGGCAATTAAATTATATATTCGTTTTTACCTGTCTCGTTTGTGGCAAAACAGTCCAACACAAGGACAAATTCTTACTTTTGATTTCTCACCAAGGTAATTAGGTCATAGCCTGGGACCATAAAGGGTATGGCCGAAAACATTTAGCGAATTATTATTATTATTATTATTATTATTATTATTATTATTATTATTAATTTGTTTTTACTGAAAAGAGGAATTAAGTGTAACCAACATTACTTGGATAATACCTATTATGTTTTGTCATAGATTTTTGGGATATAACACTATTAGGGTAATTTAGTTGACTGTAGAGGAAGGTTAAACTTTAACATAGAAATGTTTAACTTAGGAAAATTATAAATTTCAACTATGATTTTAATTTAAGAAAATCATTGATTCTCGTCATGATTTTTAATCTTGGGAAAAATCATACATTTCCACCACAATTCTTAATCTTGGAAAAGTATACATTCTCACCTTGATTTTTAATCATGGGAAATCATACATTTCCACCATGATTTTTAATCCAGGGAAATCATCCACTCCCAAAATAACTTTGTGATTTTTAATTTTGGAAAATATAATTTTTAATCAGGAAAATTTCCCACCATGCTTTTAACATAATTCAATAACCAAATTAATTCAGGCACAGTTTAGATCCCACACTTATCAGGATTACCTGCCGTACCTCAGTCTAGTTTGATTTAAAACTTACACCAGCTAAAGAACATACAACAGAAGACAATGGTGGGTGCAACATTTAAATCGTATACACAGATGGACAACATAGTACATTCTACACATCCTTTTAAAGGCACAGACATGTTTACATATATTTTCACCCAGTATTATTTAAGGAGAGTACCCTGTAATACCAATGCGATGTTTGTTCACAATGTTACATGTATACAGTTTAGAACAGCCTGAAAATAAAAACCTCATATTACAACAATGTGAATGTTGCACGTGTCATATATCAAATGCATAACTTTTAAGTCAACAAAAACAACAACAAATGTTGTAAAATGCTACAATGTTTATATTATTTGATGTCTAAGGAATCGTCCAATTCCTTAATTACTAAAGAACCGTGACCATGAGAATACAACTGAAGTGCTTCTCCACACTAATTTATCTGGTTAATGTATAATTATAACTTTCAATTTGCATTAATGTTTTACAATCTGACATCAATTTGGAGACTAAAAATCACTAACAAGTGAGATATAAACTTTGTTTTTCTCTCATGTAATACAGAAAACTTTGTCTTTATCACATAATGATAGATAACTAAGTCTCACTAACATAATAAATCGCAAGGTCTTTCTGACATATTATAGACAACTTTATTTCATATATATATATATATATATATATATATATATATATATATATATATATATATATATATCTTACTAACATAATAATAAGCTTATCTTATATAATCTAGATAAGTCGGCGTTTCTTATGTAATGTCGATAACTAGGCCTTACTCACATAATATCGATAACCAGGCCTTTCTCACATAATATTGATAACTAGGCCTTTCTCACATACTAATGATAGCTACGTCTTTCTCATATTATATAGATAACTATCTTTTTTGTTGTTGCTAGCATCGGAAACTGACTACAGAGTGTGAGCCAATTGCCTCACGGCATAAACAAAACGCGACTTTCACCCCGAATCGGTTTGATGTACTATCATCTACATCAGAGTCCTTTAAAACCAATGAAACTTGTATAAAAGGTCGTATCTACAAGAACCGCATTCAGTTTAAAACATACTAAATAATAAAACTAATATAAAAATACAAGAGATATGCGAATTTATCAATATTAATATCATGATGATTATTTTTAAATTGCTGTGTTAAAAAGTTAAAATAAGACACCGATACAAATTAAAATAGAATTAAATGTTGTTTTCTTTCTCACTCAGTGATAGTTTTATGCAAGTTACTTTCAAACTGAGAGTGTTACCTGCATTCTAGAAACTAAAATGCCTTATTGAATTAAATACATTTATAAAATAATGGATGCGCACTTTCAAAGGTTTAAAACATAAAGCCCTATTCGTTTTTGTTGTTACTAAAGCCGTAGGTTTAAATATAATTATTAGATATCAGCATACAGTATTGCCCTGGGTAAAAATATCCGGATTCACTTTAACTTCAAAGTGTTTATTTAATTAACATTCGTATAGATTCTAACTACTGGCAATGGATATATAAAACATTCTCATCTTCATCAGATCTTCCTCGACTTTTTCGTTGCTCTCTTCACTGACATCAGCTGTGCTTAACTTAAAACCCTAAATGGATATTAAATTATTTCATGTTATGGATCGATATAGTATAAAACTGTTCTGTTGTAGGGCTGCTCGGAATTACCTGTTAAATGAGTATATCCTGGTATAAAATATAAATTAGGTTGTTATTTATAGACTCACAACAAATCCCTCAAGTAGCAAAATATAGATTATACCTGTAAACACAGTCATGTGTCACTGATGATAGCTATTTTTGATACTTGTCCTAACCTTGTTGCATTATTAAGAATAATGTAAAATTAAGAGTAATGGAAAATTTCATTTGCTGATTCATTCGTACATTTCATACACCGATATGTTAGTAGTCATGTAATCTATTCTGCAATTATAAATACGTAGATATAGGTTGTAACAGACCATATGATTTAGGAACAAGATAAACTTACTATAAGTAACTTATTGTTGAACAATGTCAAGCTGTAAGGATTAAATAAATCAACTCACAATACAGGTAACAATCAAGAAAACAAAGACGTAGCTTAGTTTCTTTTTAAAACAATCATTACATTGAAACAGCCAATGTAGTTTTTAAAAGTCCTTAATTAAAAGATACGCGATGTTAGGAGTATTAAGAATTTCATAACATTCTAAATTGTATTAATGGATTCTAAATATCACAACCATCGCACATTGACCTTGCACCTTTGGTTACATAGGCTGCATCTCGAAACTATGAGGGATTATCGTCACCCATCTAAAGTTATCGGCTTTCATTGCGATTATATTCATTCAAGAAAAGGTCCAGGAAAACATCGGAACTCTTTCAAGAGCTAGATATATGTCTAGAAATTATTATGTAATTGATGGACAATAATATTTAAAAATAAAAATGACTATATATCATAGGTCTACGTTCATAGCTTTAATATTTCTAAATCTGATATTTAACTTAAGTTTTCATCGGTTTTAATATTGATTAGAGAATCTCAAAACAAGCATATATTGATAGAATGGGCCAACGTGTAAGGACTTCATTCGTTAATAGTAAGTAGTAAGCGCTATATTATGGTCTTCGTTAATAGTAAGTAGTAAGCGCTATATTATGGACTTCGTTAATAGTAAATAGTAAGCGCTATATTACGGTCTTCGTTTATAGTAAGTAGTAAGCGCTATATTATGGTCTTCGTTTATAGTAAGTAGTAAGCGCTATATTATGGACTTCGTTTATAGTAAATAGTAAGCGCTATATTATGGACTTCGTTAATAGTAAGTAGTAAGCGCTATATTATGGACTTCTTTAATATTAAGTAGTAAGCGCTATATTATGAGCTTCGTTAATATTAAGTAGTAAGCGCTATATTATGAACTTCGTTAATATTAAGTAGTAAGCGCTATATTATGGACTTCGTTAATAGTAAATAGTAAGCGCTATATTATGGACTTCGTTAATATTAAGTAGTAAGCGCTATATTATGGTCTTTGTTTATAGTAAGTAGTAAGCGCTATATTAGTAACTTCGTTAATATTAAGTAGTAAGCACTATATTATGGTCTTCGTTTATAGTAAGTAGTAAGCGCTATATTATGGACTTCGTTCATATTAAAGAGTAAGCGCTATATTATGAACTTCGTTAAATACTATACAGTAAAAACGGTATGATGCCTTACTGTGAGTTATACGGTATGATGCCTTACTGTGAGTTATACGCATCACAGAACAATGTATGGTCTCGAATACTGCAAAATGCTTGTTGCACCTTATAAACTCTGTTTTAATATTTATTTAATTTCTAATCGACGCAATCTTTTGGATACAGACATAATTTCTAGTGGATAGCTGAAGATGAGAAGGCATGTTCATTAGGGACTAAAGATTAGCTCCTCGTATTGCATCTGATATAAAACATGTGTATGGTATGGTACGCTGTGTGGAGATGTGTCCACTTGAATAGGTCAACGGTGAATGGTCATCTTCACTTTCGTCCAATGTTTGTCCTGCAGGTGTAACTGAATTCTGTATTTTTAACTCCACATTCTTTTCTGATTCCTTCGAACCTGACAGGCTGTTACTGTATACACAGTACGGACAATAACGTGTGATAATCTAAGCACTCATTTAAAATTTAATCATAAACTACGTTTATAGCAACATAAGGTAAACACTAGTAAATATTTACCTTACTTTAAAGGACGCTCCCGAATCCAGGAAGAGAAAACGATGCAACATTATTATCGCATATAAAACAATAAGCAACTGTCTGCCAATAAAGGCATATTTATATGGAAATATCACAGGAAATAAAGAGGTAGGTGTTTGCTCTTTTTGTTATATATGAAGAAATAAAACACGTTTGAATTATTGATGTGAGGTAAATTTATCATAAATTAATAAATTAAAATAGTAGTAGTAAAATGGTTACGACAAAAAGCCATATATGCAAATGTCAAAGCATATATGTAAATATCAAAGATTGTGTGAAAAAGCTAAATGGCTTGACATAATATTTACCTGCCCTACCGGGATATGGCAAGGTTGTGTTTTATCACCTATGTATTTTAATTATTTCTAAAAGATTTAAAGACATTTATTTCTGGGCAGAATTACGGCGCAACGAAAGAATTTACTAATATATTTGCACTGTTGTATGAAGATGATGTCTTGGATGCCTTCGCGAAACTTCTATTCAACTTCAAACATTTTCAAATCAACTAAACAATATCGCATCATCTTAAAATTCAAGAAAAATGGAAAAATTAAATTGTAGTCTTTCGAAAATGGGGATATTTGAGAAGATCGAAAGGTCGGTGTTCTTGGGATCGCATGATCGAGACAGTGACTGTATGTATGTATGTATGTATGTATGTATGTATGTATGTATGTATGTATGTATGTATATATATATATATATATATATATATATATATATATATATATATATATATATATTGGCTATATATATATATATATATATATATATATATATATATATATATATATATATATATATATATTGGCTGTACTCTCATCTAAAACCTCATGCGATATATTTGATACTAAAATAGTACCAAGTTTGAATTTTGGGTCGGAAGTCTGGGGTTTCTACAAAAACAATGATATTGAAGCTGCATATACGCAATTTTGCAAACATATTATTGATATTAGAAAAAACACACCAAGCGCTTTTATCTACAATGAGTTGGGTAGAATGCCAATGCAAGTAGTAAGATACAGAACAATGTTTTCAGTACTGGTTCAAAGTATTAAAGATGATTGATGATAGATTAAAAAAAACATGTTATAACCTAAATTGACATAGGGCGAACGCTGCAATTGTTTGGCAAGTTACGTTACGAATGTACAGTATTGAAACGGAATGGGAGAAATTTGGGTTAATCAAGGAGTGGTTGATGGAAAACCTTTTCTCATTATATTTAAACAACGTTGAAACGATTTTTTTCTCCAAAAAAGAATTAAATAGAGAAATAATTTCAAAGAATATACAACAATTTTATAATAGACCAGAAACAATATGAGTTGTCAGTAGTATGCATGTTCAGATATCGATACTTTCCCATAATGGCAAAAGTATGGAGGTAGAAAATATTCCTTATGTTGAAAAATTGGACCCTGTTCGTGCCGTAAAATACGAGAAGTTTCATTTTGCTGTTAGATGTCCCATACATCATTATTTGATAAAGGTCTATGCATCTGGATACATATATTGTAATTGCAAATAACATCAAGTTTTATAAATTTTGTCACGAGAATCAATAACGATATAAATATCCTACGTAATTTTGCTGTTTATCTAGCAAAAGTTTTACAAGTGATAAAATCAGTGTGTTGATCATAAAATCGTTATGTTTTTTGTATACGATATTTTAATACATGAAATTAATTTGGGCCGATGGCCAATGCTACTAATTATTGATATTTATTATTGCGCAATCGCATACAACACAACAGTGTTACATGATTCTATAATATTAAACGATTTCTCTAAAACGGTTGAACAAATTGCAAAGGGTGATACATTATTTTTTCACACGCCTGGTCTTATATGCTGTGCTCTGGTTCAAATTCAAAATGAATTCTCCCATAAAAAGAATGACAACTGTAGGACTGAAAATTAAAAGTTTAGCTTTTACTCAAATAACAAGGTACTTGCTCACAATCATGTCTTAAGTAAAACATTGTTCACCTTCCTGTTTACGGAAATCTATTTCTGCACAAAGGTGTTTACAATCTATCTTATTTATTACTCCAATTCAAAACAAGGGAGCTCAGTCAACAGATCGTCGAACTCGTAATACAACACGTACAGGTTCAAAAACCAGCCCTAGGTTGGGTGTTTTGGTATGTCCTTTGGAGAGGGGCTTGCTCCCATTTCCGGAATAATATAGCCAATAAAGCGTTACAAGTGCCGTTAAAACTACAAAAAGTACATTGCAAACCATATATATTTGTACAGCTACATCCCAGTGCCACCGAATACCATAGCCTCTAATATAATCACATATAGTAACACCAAATACCATAGCCTCTAATATAATCACATACAAGTAACACCGAAAACCATAGCCTCTAATATAATCAGATACTAGTAACATCAAAAAATCATAGCCTCTAATACAATCACATACTAGTAACGCCAAATACCATAGCCTCTAATATAATCACATACTATTAACACCGAAACCATAGCCTCTAATATAAACACATATTAGTAATTTTTGGTATTTTCCTTTTCTTCAAACATAATTTTATTTTGCATTTTCAATAAACACGAATTGTACGTCTACCGAGTTTACACTGTCTCCTTGCTCTATGAATCGCTGATTAAAGGAGATGCTATTTAAAGTTTGACATTTTATTCTTATTCAGGCGTTTTTCTTATTTAGTACGGTGTCAAACGTAAACTTTACTCAATAGAGAATTTTTGGTTTCGTTTGAATGATTTATAATCACGAATGGTACGTGTTTCCAGCCTTTGTTATTTTTGGCGGACATATAATAAACGATAATAAGTCTTCTAGTGTTGGTCTTATTTGCGGGAAAGAGAATCACCAATGGTACGTGTTTCCAGTTTTTCTTATTATTTGTATGACAGATAATCCCGAGCTACACGTGTTTCTCTTTTTTTGGCCTTGTTTCTTTACATGATATCTGCCCTACAGATAATCACGAATGGTTGTTGTTGTAGGGTTTAACGCCATTTTTCAGCGCACGATATGCTATACATGGTGGCCAGTACTAATGGTGGAGGAAGAACCCGGGATCGCTTTCCCTCCCCAAAGAACCACCGACCCACGAGAAGCTTTTGAAAAGCTCTCTCACATACCCACATTGGCCAAATTTGAGACTCGAACCCACGCAGATAGAGGTGAGATGGCAGTTATCCGTAATGGAACACGCTATAGACCACTTGGCTACTCAAGGCCTCCCAATCACGAATGGTGTTTTGTTTCTAAATCTAGTGCAATACACACACGCGCGCATATATATATATATATATATATATATATATATATATATATATATATATATATATATATATATATATATATATATATATATATATATATATATAATGTATATATAAGATTTTTAAATAAAACATTTAAATGTTAAATTTCTTATTCTCTTACATGTCTACTTGATCACGGCGCATACCAAGTCTCAATACAACTTGACACACTTTTTATATACAGTACTCTAATTAATAATAACTATTTATCAGTATTAATATTTGGGCACGCATAAACAGACCAACATACATGTAGATATAAACACTTGATAATAGGAAATCCTTTACATAGTACAGGAGATCGGTACTTAATAATAGCGGGATATTGCAAATGGGATATGACGAAGATATTAGATATGACGAAGTTAACTGGATGAAGAAAGAGTAAGTGTAGTTGATAACCGTTATGGCTTTGGTTATACAGAGTGATGTCCATTACTTTACCATCAGCTACCCTGTCAGACCATCCTGTGTGTCACGGATTCCTTAGAACATCCGTGGATAACCACATTCATATTGCCGTTGTATACTGAAATTATTACTCGCTTATTTCGGAGAGATACGACTTTTCGACGATTCCATGGAAACCTTTGCAATTGGCAATGCTTTCATGATTTGACACCCAGCATAGTATTGACTTCATTCAATTATTAACATTTCGGTTTTGTATATGGGTTTCGTTGTTGTTTCTTTAGTATCTGTCACATTTATCTTAACACAAAGTGATGATATGAAGAAAAGAAAGAAAAAAAAAACACCATACCCCCGTACTGTATTCGGACATTTTCTATCTTCTTTTTACCAAGTACTGTAACTGCTGTAACTACTGCCGCTGCAGAATGTGACAATTATATTGATTGGTATGGAACTGAAAGACAACAACACCCACGACAGCAGCAGCAACAACAATGACACAACCAAACAACCCACCAACACAAGCACCACCGCAACAAATACTACTACTACTACTACTACTACTACTACTACTACTACTACTAATAATATGAAATTATTAATGTTGAAAATAATTGTCATAGTGATGAGGCGAGGAGGGCGATAGTAATACAAAAAAAATAATCAGTTATTCGTGGATTTGTTATGTGCACTTTCTTAAATCTCGGACGTTACGTACGTTCAACACAATGTTTAAGTCTATGGACAGATATCCGTTAATTAATAAACCGATTTTGTATAATTAAGCTCTTTTCCTCAGATGTTATTATATTAAAATGAACCGACGGAATTATAGTATACCCCCTCCCCCACAGCGAGTACGGAACAGGCAAAAGAAAGTAAAGACGCTGGAAGGCGACTGTTTATGTTTTTCAGAAAGCAATCCATGGGAGGTAACTATGCAAGAACTGATGATGGCAAAGCGAGTTCTTTCCCTAAAAAAAAGAAGAAAAAAAAAACGCACGAAAATTATATCAGACACTATCCAGAGTATGCTAATCAGATTCTACTAATTCATTTTCTATAAAAAAAAATCTTCGATCTTATGAATATTTTGTTTTAATTCTTCAAAGAAATAGGCTAGATATAACGTACTTAGATATACATTAATGAATCTTCTTTTTATTACTAAGAAATATTGCAATTTTAAAATGTTATATACATTATATTATATATATTTTATATATATATTATATGTTATATATGTTATATACATTAATGAATCTTCTTTTTATTACTAAGAAATATTGCAATTTTAAAATGTTATACACGACTTGATTACATCTAAGCCTCGATAAATCTCTCGAATGAAAATGTAACTGCAATATATATTTTAGAATTTGGGGTAAATAGGTTTGGGGTAAATAGGTCAAACATAAAGTTTATCATAACAGGTGCTCAAAGAATTTGTTTTTAACACATGCCTCAGATTGGTGTAGAAACATATAAGCCTAGACTGAATTCCACAAGCCCGGCCTCCAATTTCCACATGCCTCACATTTGTCAAACAACATTAAAAAAGGTACAATTCGAATATAAATTCAATAGGGTTCAAATGGGTTTGAAGGTAATGTAAGTGTCGGTAGTGTTCATCATTACACTCACAGTGGATTGGATAGTTCGGGTATTCAAAAAGCTGGTCAGACTATGTAGATGTGTTATTTGCAGTATGTTCAAAACAATAATGGCCCCGCCCCCTTATCTTTTTCCTCTGCTGGTGTGCTTTGCACAGTACAACTCCGTCAGCCAAGAAAATGATCATGCTTTGCATTCTATTTCTGCAGTAAAATCTGACTTTAGAGACAATTTGCCGCTGCTCTCGAACTGTCAAAAATATAATTGATATGGCTTAAACATTCTCATTCAAGGCATTATTGTGTAATGACTTTTGCTCTTTGTACACGCACCAGTATCTCTGAATGGCACAGGAGTCTGACGTTTTGTCAATAAAGTACGACGAAATGTATGACAAAATGAAATATATATATATATATATATATATATATATATATATATATATATATATATATATATATATATATATATATATATATATATATTGATAAGGGTATTTCATTTTGTCAGACATTTCGCCTTACTTTATTGATAAAACGTCAGACTCCTGTGCTGAATGGGTTGTTCCACTTCCTGGTCCTACATATGCAAATTAGCATGATGGGCTCACCCGCTGCAGCCTTCAAACATATCTCATTAGGTATTGTCAGCCAATTAAGTAATATGTGAATGGTGGTTATCTTCAACTACACTCCCATTACAAGTAAAGAACATTTTACTATGTGACTGAAAGACAGTAGTGTTCTTCAGCTGGAGTACACGACACATCAGTTCAGATTTAATTTATTGAATGCAAATGAGTTTGTGATATAGATAAAATATGTGGGGATTTTTAGGCATAGAAAGGGAGACTAATTGAACAGGGTGCACATCTATTTTGTACAGATAACATTGTGGTTTCTTTATTTCCTGACATGTTAAATATGAAGGAAAATATTGAGTCGTTTGTACTGTGTTTGATATATTAAGAGTTGGTCCTAATGTGAAAGCCAGTTCTGCAATATGAACGGCAGAAAGGCCAACACTAACCTTTATCAACTTGAAACAAAACCATGCATTCGCTGCCGTATATCATGTGCTAAAAATAATATATCTTATAATTTATGATGCAGTGTCGTGTATTAAATAGGATCATACAATTTTAAAGCACCTTTTTTTATCTGGGACATTGCAGAGTCTTTTCCCATCATGTTTGTACACAGAGTGGACATAAACAAACTTACATGGAATGGCGAATGGTAAAAATGTACTAATATAATTAATATAAATGCTATTAAGAAAAATATGGAATTTTCTTACCCATTACAATTTAATTAACTATCAACTTCACTGGGTTCGTTCACGATTGAAAAAAAAAACTAATTTAAAAACACCCCCCCCCCCTCCAGTTGAATTTTCAAGACCTATTTCAGTGTTTTCCAGACCCACCGTGTATGGTATGAAAATATATAATACTATAATACTATAGTCACGCCCTGCCAGTATACTATTACTGATATTTATGTGTATGCATTAATTCTAAATTTACAATCAAACAACATATTCACAAAAAAGTCGCTGATAAGAAAGTACTATTTTAAATCCATGTTAACTGCTGGGATTGAGAACTATTTTGATTAATTTTTTTTCTTCTTCTCATTTCAAGGTAGATTTCTGTCCAACTATTTCACTACAATTTGTACCTGACAAGACTATACATCATGCATGGGGCATATGAGCTCAACTGCTGCACTATAAGACACTATACATCATGCATGGGCCATATGAGCTCAACTGTTGCACTATAAGACACTATAGATCATGCATGGGTCATATGAACTCAGCTTTTGCACCCTAAGACAGACGCAATACCTCAGGCCTCGGCCATATGACCTCCAATTCTGCACCATATGACATTATATGTCAGAGATAGGCCCCATGAGCAAAATCTTTGCACCATAGGCCACTATACTTCACACATGGGCCATATGAGCTAAACGTTTGTGTCATGTGCCCCATTGGTATTATTACAAGCACAGGAGAAGGACGTACAATACAAATATTAATTAGCTCTGAGACCCTGTCGCGAAGGCCGACTTTCTAGGTTTGTAAAGTTTAAAATAATAAGGTGAAAGGTATAACAATTTAATAAACTATATCACGGGTTTCAACAATTATAGGACAATGTTTTCACGCTATTTCCTTTAATCAGTACAAGGATCTATTCAAACTACCACCTATTTCATTACGCGAGTAAAGGTGGGTGTTTTCTTCGCGTGTCCCTTCTATACTGCTCAACTGTAACTTCTGTCTTGCATCCCGATTCGGTACTTCCGGTACCCTTGTTTCCGTTCTCCGGTTCGCGCCTTTGCACAACTGCATATTCCTCTGGCCATGCGCCTTCGCAAGGCTGCATATTCTCCCGGCAGTGCACCTTCGCATAACTGCCTTTTTTCCCGGCCCTTCACATCTTCTATTTCTAATATTTCGGTGGAGTCCTATCAGGCATCACGGTACCAGTTGTTTTTCCATAGACCTCAATGCTAATGTTTTGTAAAATAAATATACTTTCTATTCTATTTCAGCATGCATGTCACACACTGTCATAGAGAACAATGTTAGATTGTCAATTGGACAATGACAGAACCAGGTTCTCCATTGCAAATAAGAGAGATAACTCTGCTGGAACTAGAAAGGGGTATGAGTTATCTAGTCACAACATACTTAATATCAGTCATGTGTATCACATTTTCAAAAAAATGATAAGAAAATACAAAATAGGAATTAGCATAAAATTCACATGTTGCCAAGAGGCTAATTTTTTTTTTAAGCGTAACAGAAAGTACAACTCTTACAAAATCCACCAATCATAGCTAGTGTTGTTGTTTATTTCTGAATACAAGGTTCCTTACACCTTAAGCTCCACCCACCTGGACTGGCGCAATTGGTACCGTTATACCATCACACACAGACAGCTTCCTGTGGATTAGATGGGATGTACAATTTGTCTCCTTGCTCATTGCCTAACTGCATAATCTACACTCTATATTTAAAATACAAACAAGTTCTAACACAACTCGCTACTAAGTTCAGTTATGCACCACAAGTCAACATCGTAGCAGATTACACCATCCACTTCGATTCTATCCTAACAAACACATGCATTAATCTTGAACATTAACAATTCTCAATACTCTATATTACGACATGTTGATTATCAAGCTATACATAGAAGATTAAATTTCTACTAAATTAAATGCACATAATAGCGTATATATCATACTACACCTAGTTAGGAAGTGAGACAGATTCGGGCAAATATATTTTACCTCAGAAGCCTTTGTTCCAAATCTCGTCCGAATTTCGTAGAACTCCTTGACTATCTTAGTACTGATTGGCTACCGTGGTCTCTTTGAAAACTGCCTACAGTAGTAGCACTGATATGTTATAATGTCGGATTTTCCTATCTCTAAACCTAAGCCGACTAGTGATGTCACTGGATGATTGCATAACAAACAGTTTCTAACCACCATGGCAAGATTCTCTTTGAATTAACCGCGAACTTGACTGTGACTCAATAGACAAGTCACGGACAGGTAGTTTCTTTGTTTCAGAATCGGTCTAAAGTCGTAATATTCTATAACCAGTATTGACATTACGCAAAGAACTTTAAATTACGACTTCTGTCAAAGACATTTGTAAACATGAGACAGGAATTGTTTGCAGATTTTCTCACACAACGAGACACTTTGCAGCCTAGGACCCATACCTCATGCATGGGCCATATGAGCTCAACTTATACACCCCAGGACACTATTCTTCTCAGATTCTTTTAATTCAACCGATTTTACTTCACTTGCCATTGTTCTCTATTTGTCTGTTTAATGATCTAAATTGAAAATTTCCTTTTAGTTTCAAACGAGTATTCACAATTGCATAACAGGTTTTCAAGACTACTTATAGACCGTAATTATACATTTCACTATATTAGCGTCAAAACAAATATTGTTTTCTTAAGGCCCTACTACATGCATGCAATTTGTGAAACTAAATTGATAAAAATGTTTTGTGAAAAAATTTAATTAGAGATATTCGTTGCATGAACGTTTGAAAGTCCATAAATTGAACTGTGTAATCGAATATTTCATAGAAAGACCCAAAACTACATTCAATTTTCGTGGCTTCTGAAAGTAATTATTTAACCGCTGCTGTTTCAGTGAAGCATAATTGCGTGTCCTATCACAACTATAATGATGCTACATCATTTAACATGATTCATTAGAGAACAAAATGTATGAATTCTGAAGTACAGAATGAGACAGTTTAAAATTAGGCATTTCTATCCTTGTTTCTCTTACGTTCAAATGGTTACATATTTTTCTCATATCACCCCCCCCCCCAGTGTTCATTGTTTTATCTTACGTTTGTAAACTTTACTTCCTTAATTCAGAAAATCAAGCAAATTTAATCACATTTCTGAATTTCGAATACCAACCCAGTCATTTTATACAACAAAATGTATCTTTATTTCTACATCCATACGAATTAGATAATTTTACAATAAAATGTCATGGAATAGGGAATCCACAAAAGCACCGGAATTTAGAATTATATGAAACAGTTAGTATAATATAAATGTCTTGTCTTCAACATCGCCACTATTTTAAGAAAGTGAAGAGTTTCATATAGTTAACTTTGGGTTATAGATATTTTTTCAATTTTTTTTCGTGGATGTAGAATTTAATATTTATAATTATAATATAATCAAAAACAACAGGGCAAGAGAACTGGACCTTTACACATATACAGACCATAATTTTGATGATATTGTGTCGTGAAAGAAATTTGTAGAAAATGTTACACTCAGAAAGGCTAGTCCTATGAAGCAGGTCAGATTAATTGTTTTAAATTTTTCTCGAAATATTTTACCACGGTCGGATAAGATATTATGAATCCTGATTTGACTACAGAACTGACGCTTCGTTCGCGAAAATGTTTTTAACTTCAAGAAAAACTGATAACGAAAAACATTTTGGAAATGCAATAATTTATTATAACTTGTTTTTGAGAGATGTAGATTACATATCCCTTGTTTAAAATACGATTCGTCGCTGCAAACGTCAATATACTTTGCTTTTATCGAACATCTAATTTTGAATAAATTCCGATTTTCGAGATAGATTTTATGATATGTGATCATATTTTAAACATAATGCTGTTATATATTAGATGGAAACTATCTTTTCACAATTTTTCAACATAAACAACGAAGCAACTGGAGACGCAGCTTACTCATGAAAATAATTATTTTTTAAAAAAAAATCAGAAAACTACTGACTTTTACATTTTTTAAAATCAGCATGAATCAATTAGTGGAACGTCGCTGGAACAATTGAAGGTGGGAGCATAATATCATGGGCAAAAAAGATTGAGTAAGTAAAACGGGTTTTAAAATATTTCTGTAATTTGGCAACCAGAAACTACTATAAGTAAAGTGATATCTAATTTATCAGTAGTTGGATGGAACACATTCTGGTAATCAGACGGAAATTC